>OU015496.1:134646298-134703372 GCA_907164885.2 Dolomedes plantarius
AATAAAAAAGTGCCGAAAATAAGCTAAAATGGTCATGTTTCTATAAAAAAAAATGGCTCCAATTCCTGCGTCACGAAATATTTAAATCATGAAATAATTATCAACACCATCACCGAAAAATTTGAAGTTCAAATAAGTGTAACCCAGCGGTCTACCAAAAAACGAAATGTAGAGCCTAACGAAATTGATATTGGCCCAATGCAACTGGTGGTAGGGTTGCCAAGTAAATCGCAGAGAACCTGAGTATGAAATGAAGCGCCAGATAGATACCCGCTTTGGCATCCAAGAGAGTCTGCCGAAAAGTCCGTCTTAATCAAAATGAAAAACAAATTTAGGCAGGTACTACTCTTTACTCTCTTGTGCATAAACTCTTGATCGAAAAAATTATCCATTTGTAAGTGGATGTTTAGTTCATTTCTATATAAAAGCCAAAAATAAATTAATATAATCTAACAACAGTTGATGTCTGTCAAAACACGACGGCTAGATAGTAAATGAATGTACTAATACACAAATTATATTCAACACATCATTGTCAAATGTTGAAAATCATAATAATACGCAGAAACAAATTGTGATTAAGCGGCTTCGCGCTTAGTGAGTATCTAAAGACAGATTTAAAAATGTCACTGAGCATGTGCAGAAGCAATTTTTTTAAATTGTAAATTATCGCTAATTAAACAGCATGAAATAAACAATTTCCATGAGGTTTACTGTTGTATTTCACAAATATAATTATCATAAAAATAAATAAGGCAGAGATAGATCTAGAGAGACTTCTCGGAATAAACGGGTTTACCATTATAGCATGTCACTGAGCGTGCGCGGAAACAGTGAGTTTCTAAAGACAGATTTAAACATGCCACTGAGCATGCGTAAAAATCAATTGTAAATTGTAAATTATCGCTAATTAATGGAAATTGCTGTCACAAAAACCAAATTTAACAAATCTACAGATTACAATCTTTCGTTTAAGACCAAAATGAAGTAAATTGATGCAGTAGTTTTCTCTCACGGACTGCCCAAAGAGTCGGCTTAGCAAATTAAATATATAGATGATATATATTATGCATATATCACATAGTATAACCGAAAGATTATATTATGTCAGCCGTACACTTCTGATATAATACAATCTTTTCGTACAAGGAAAATTATGTGAATTTTTCGTGCAAAAGAAGTTTCACAAAAGTGAAATAAATATTTATGAAAAGTCTGTTTAATCTAATCTTCGCCTTCCCTTTCAAATCCATAATTCTGATGCAGATTTCTGTTACTTGTGGTTACGAATCGGACTATCGATTCCGGGACGTTACAGGGAGAGCGGTTTCAGGTCGATTCCTATCCAACCATCACCGGCCCTCAAACGGGTACACACTACGGGATTCCGCGTCGGAGATTCGCAAATCACCCGGCAACGGTACGGATCATTTTCCCCGAGCTTATCGTTCTACCGGCGCCTCCAGAACCGGCCCGTCAAGTCGCCGTCAGTCTTGTGTTTGTTGGGTATATATATATATATATATATATATATATATATATATATATATATATATATATATATATATATATATATATATATATATATATATATATATTTATATATATATATTTATTGATTTCGTCCAAATTTCTTTCGTTCATTAACATCAGTATAGACTTTTTATAACTTATTTCAGTATTTTCGGAGTAGTACGGGGAAGCGATACATTTCAGGTATTAATTTTATATAAATTTTACTACATATTTCTAATTAGTAAGACTCCACTTTTACGCATCAATTAGCAGCTAATGAAATTAGAATTTTGGAAATCAATAAAGAAAATAGCACTCAGTATAATTAAGTGCTTTGCCCGTCAAAAAAAAAAAATTATCAAATTTATGAATATCAGCAAACTAGCCGAGGAAGGATAATTTAGATAATTATAAACGCTTCTCATTCTTTTCATCTACAATTAATTTCTAATAAGTATTTGGGAAAAAACTTAAAGAACAAATACTGAAACAAAAAGCCTTTCTTTTATATTCCCTAATTTTATCAAATATTTTCTCATTGAATATTCTGTCATCGTGCTAAAATCACTCGTGCATGCTGCGAAAATCTTATTTTTTCCCTTTTTACGCGTGGAAGATTTTTCTACATCGTATGCAAGAAGTGAAAGTTGTATGTTTATACTTACATAATTATGACCACATATCAACTTTCGAATGAGTTTTAAGGTACTATATATATATATATATATATATATATATATATATATATATACTTATATATATATATATATATATATATATATATATATATATATATATATATATATACAGTGCGTCAAATAAGTTTTAAGACTGGGTCTGTAAAAAGAAATGGAAACAAGAAATTAATAACTGTTTTGGTTTTTTATTCAAAATAGGACCCTGTGGCTTCAATGCACTTTTTACAGCGATTTATTAATGAATCAAACGCCTGTTTTAAATCACTTTGTGGAATGGCCTCCAAAGCACATGTCGATGCTTCTTGTATGGTCGAAATATCCTCAAAATATCACCCTTTTAACTTCATTTTAAGTTTTGGGAATAAGGAGTAGTCACAGGGTGCTAAATCAGGTGAATACGGTGGATGGTTCAACACGCAGACATTATTTTTTGCCAAAAGTCGACGAACAATAAGGGAGGTGTGACTGGGTGCATTGTCGTGTAACAAACACCAACTGCTTTCAGTCCTTGTGTAGTCTGGACGAATACGACAAATTCTGGCCATCAAACGCTTTAAAACAGCTAAGTAGTATTGACCTGTAATTGTTTGTCCAGTTGGAACAAATTCTTTGTGGATAATACCTTTAATATCGAAGAATGTAATGACATTGTTTTGATTTTGGATGGAACTTTTCTTGCTTTTTTGGCTTCCGTTGAATTTGGTGACTTCCATTCCGCACTTTGTCGCTTTGTTTCAGGATCATATTGGAAACACCAGGTTTCATCACCTGTAACAATGGACTTCAAGAAGTTTGGGTCATTTTCAGGGGCTGAAACGATGTCTCTGCAATGTGCACTTCTCATTGCTTTTTTTTCAGGGGTTAAAGTGTGTGGAACAAATTTAGCACACACTTTTGTTTTGCCCAAATCTTCATGCACGATGGTTCGGATTGTTTCTTTGTTGATGTTTAAAGAGTCTGCCATCATTCTCAGTCATGCACAGCGATCGTTTGTTACGAAATTTCGTACTTTCTCAATAACTTCAGGTGTCCTAGATGAAATTAGTCTTCCACTACGCTGATCATCTTCTACCGTATCTCTTCCGTCCAAAAAAACGTTTCTGCCACATAAAAACATTTGATCTACTTAAATAACAGTCACCGTAAACTTGTATCATGAGTTGGTATGTTTCCGAAGCACTTTTACCAAGTTTTGCGTTAAATTTAATTACAGCTCTTTGCTCCATCTTAAAAAATCAACATGAAAAAAATTCACTTCTGCAATAAATGCTCGCCTTCTCTCAACTTCTTAACGAAATGCGCTCAACTTGTTGACAGTGTACCAGCAGACGATGGACGTTATGACACATGCACATTTACACTCACAGCACCATTGCAACCTGCGCTCTGAGACGAATCTTAAAATTTATTTGACGCACTGTGAATATGTATATGTATATATATATATATATATATATATATATATATATATATATATATATATATATATATATATATATATATATATATATATATATATATATGTATATATGTATATACAGGGTGTAACGAAACTCTTGGGCAAAACTTTAAGGGGTGATAGTACACATCAAGACAAACAATATTATATAAGATACTTAGGGTCCCAAACGTCTTCCAAAGGAGATAGACGCCATTAAAGTTTAGGGTTCGAAATTTCAAATGATCATAAAAAACGGGAAAATTTGTCGATTCGTTTGCTGTTTTCGCTTAAATTATTCTTTATGTCAAGATTTTCTAGAAAATAAATTTTGAAGATAAAGTTAAAAAATTGCCGATAGAGGGCGCTTTAGACTTTGGAGTAACAAACAACTATTTTTTACTGTTATTTTTTGTATCAGATTAAATGCTTTCAAAAGCTTAGACTTAAACTTAAATTTTGAGCTCAAAATCTGAATCGTTGGGGGTGGTTATGTCGTGAAAACTCAACAGTGTTCAGGAGGTGAAATTTGAACCCCCCTCCTCCCCTGTACGCAGTTCAGTTATTCACGATTTTAGATGCTCGGTCGTAGACCAGGCAGTAACTATTACCCACTAAACGTAAAATAAACGAGAGAGGGATGACAAAAATGTGTGGGCCGGAATTATCCACGATCATTTGATCGGGCCATATCTTCTGCCAAGGCGCCTGGACGGCGGAACGTATCTGGTATTCCTACAAGAGGTGCTTCCAGTTCTGCTGCAAAGTGTTCCAGCCAACATAAAGGCTCGTATGTGGTTCCAACACGATGGAGCGCCTGCACATTTCAGCGCAAATGTGAGAAGTGCATTGGATACAGCATATCCAGGGCGATGGATTGGACGGGGTGGTCCGGTAAATTGGCCGGCACGCTCGCCTGACCTCTCCTGTCTAGACTTCTTCCTCTGGGGCCATATGTAGAGTCCTGTTTACACAAGCCCTGTCGACTCCAACGAGGAACTGGTTGCGAGAATTGCCGTCGTAGCAGGCGATATCCGGGAGATGCCCGGGGTATTTGCTAATGTTCGAAAGTCCCTCCGCCGGCGGTGTGAGGACTGCATCCTTGCTGGTGGAAGCTCTTTCGAGCAGTTTTTGTGATTCCACAAGAAAATCATGCGTGTACAATTTTCTACGTGTCATCATTCATTCAACCTTCATTCATGCGCACGACGTGCGTACATCAAATTGTTTTTTTTTATTTCGAGAGGAGAAATTGCTCATGTCTAGTATTATGAATAAATTTTTTAATTTTGTCATCCCTCTCTAGTTTATTTTACGTCTAGGAGGTAGTAGTTGCTGCCTGGTCTACGACACAAAGTCCTACGACACCAAGATCTTGAATAACTGAACTCTGTTCAGGAGGGAGGGAGTTTCAAATTTCAACTCCTGAACACAATTCCGTTTGCGCTACTTAACCACCCCCAACGAATCAAATTTAGAGCTCAAAATTTAAGTTTAAGGCTAAGCTTTTGAAAGCATTTAATGTGATAAAAAAATAACGGTAAAAAATAGTTGTTGGTTACTCCAAAGTCTAAAGCGCCCTCTATCGACATTTTTTTACTTTATCTTTAAATTTATTTTTCAAGAAAAATCTGACAAAAAGAATAATTTTAGCTAAAACCGCTAACGAATTGACCAATTTTTCCGTTTTTTATAATCATTTGAAATTTCGGACCCTAAACTTTAATGGCGTCTATCTCCTTTGGAAGACGTTTGGGACCCTAAGTTTCTTATATAATATTGTTTGTCTTGATGTGTACTATCACCCCTTAAAGTTTTGCCCAAGAGTTTCGTTACACCCTGTATATATATATATATATATATATATATATATATATATATATATATATATATATATATATATATATATATATATATATATATATATATATATATATATATATATATATATATATATATATTATTTCCAATGGCACATTAAAAGACAATTGAACATCAAAAAGACAACAATCTATATATAATAAAACAGTTCCGTAACTGACTCATTCATTCATTCATTCATTCACTGACTGACTGACATACAACTCACAGACCAAACCGCTGGACCTAAAAGGCTGAAATTTTGCATGGCGATTCTTCTGATAGTGTAGGGGTGCACTAAGAAAGATTTTTCAAAAATACTTCTTAGATTTTTTTAAATTAAATTTTTAAGCTGTTTTTTAAACTTTTTTTACGTTTGCATTTAAAATAATACATTGAGGGTTATAAAATTTATATCACGAGAAAAATCATAAAAATTCCTTAAAAATGAAATTTTTTTCGAATTTTTACCTCCATTTTCTGATTTTTGGTGAATTTTTAAAGATTAATTTTTAGAATTTAATTTATTAAATGCTGATCACGTGATTTCTTTTTCGGGTACTTTCAACAAATTTATCGTCACGTGCAAAAAAAATAGACAAAAAAATATTTTTTTCTTGCTAATGCGGCAGACGATTGGACTTTATTTTGTCTATAAAAATATCTCTTACGATTTTTTTATAAATATGTTTTTTTTACATCAATTATATACATTGATCGTCGTATTTATTATAAATATCTATATATTTATTTTTTTTTAGAATTAATTGCATACATTGACCGTTGTATTTAATTTCAATATACTCCGTAGCGAAGCGCGGGTTTTCAGCTAGTAAATCTATAAATGAAAGCGAGCAATCCAGTAGCGTTCCCATATTGATGTCCGAGGAAGAGCAGGACATCTGGACAGATGAGGCAAGTCCATTTCCTCGTGAAGATCATACAAGGTACAAAGAGGGTCAGGAACCACGTTGATGCGACATAGATGTTTACGCAGGCAGTCGTGGCCAGATATCAGACGAAACTTGGCGACATTTATCCTAGGCCATAGAGGGACATTAAGAATCTCATTAAGCCATGGTTTATTAAGGTTGCGGTTTTTGAGTTCTTCGCGAAAAGAATCCCTGAAGATGTTCTTTATGAGACATTTGATACTATTAAAAGTGAAGTCTGGGATTAGTTCTCTGAAGGACAGAGGCCCCCTTCTTTGGCAAGAAGTCGGCCGCCTCATTTCCCCCGATTCCACAGTGGGCCGGAATCCACTGGATAACTACAATCTTATTATTACTGGCAAGCCAGTTGAGGAGATTTAAGCAATTATCGATGGTTAAAGTTCGGGAGTGGCTGGGTGCGTCAATTTCTTGAAGTACGGCCTTTGAATCCGATAATAACACAACTTTCGGAGTCCTGACGTGGCCGGAGTTGTGACAGGGCCTGGCAGATGGCCGCGATCTCACCATCGAAAGCTGATCTATGAATGCCGACGGTAGTATAAAGGCAAAAAAGTTCACAGTAGACACCAGCACCGGCGTTAACATAACCGCTCACTCTAGAACTTTCAGTATATATTCTTAACCTATCCTCCTCAGGGCAAAATGATTCCATTGTTTCGAGAGCTAGAGTTCATAACACTATGTCACTAGTATCCGCTTTAGAGACATCCGTGATCAGTTCTAGGCGGATAGAAAATCACTTTTCAACAATGGGGCTGATGGGGGGAGAGAAATGTTCAACCTCGTAATACAAATCTAGCTTAGATATAATATCAGCAACTCCCTGGCTAAACCATTTTGTGATTTCAAGTTTCTCCCACAGCCTAGAGAGTCCTGGTTCCACAGGAACAAACACTCGGGGATTCTAACCCAAAGCAGAAGGTATTCTCTCCCAAAGGAGAAGGGCTCTTTATTGAATAATCATCTTGAACGGCCTGATATCCGTACTAAGCAGCATGCAGTCTATGGGGGTTGTCTTCACAGCCTCTGTAATCAATAGCAGAGCTTGATTTTCAAAAATCTTACAAATGTGAAAAACTTGCTCTAATCCTGTAATCAACGGCTCGCAATAATAAACAAGAATAGGTAAAATATACGTTTTGTATGTAAAATTCAAAGTTCATCTTGAACAGCCCCATTTTGAACCCGCTAATATTTTAAAGTGATTAAGTCTTTTCATAGCACGTCGGATGATGTCCTCCACATGAGAACTCCATGTAAGTTTTCTATCGAAAATTACACGTAAGTATTTAAAGTTGTCAGACGATGGAATCTGACGACCTTTGTAGTAAATTTGTGGGTGGAAAGGTTGATGCTTCAGGGAAAAAGACTCTACAATTGTCTTATCGAGGTTAACTTTCATATTGTTCAATTCTGTCCATTTTTCAATAACTAACAAGGCCTTTCCCAAAGAACTTTCAATGATCACATTAGCTTTGTTCTTGGGGGAAGTAGTCCAGATGACTAAGTCATCAGCATATAGCAGGCACCGTAAACCGTCAAACTTTTTTTCAATTCACTAACCAGATTATTAATGTATATGTTAACAAGTGTTCAACTGGAGACTGCACCCTGCGAAATATATATATATATATATATATATATATATATATATATATATATATATATATATATATATATATATATATATATATATATATATATATATATATATATATATATATATATATATATATATATATATATATATAACAGGGCCCACTAAATGTAAATATTGGGCTGAATCATTTTCATACCTCACAGATCGTGACACAGATCCATGCACTCATACCCGAGGACGAATTACCTACTCTCAATCCCAGAACTTTTGGACGTATCAAGCATTTTTGTTCTAATCAACAATCGATAGTCTCACATTAATCAAACAAAACACTATTTTGTTATTTATATTGCAATCTTCTGTAATACTAAACTGAATCCAATTCTTATTTTTAAAACTTTATAAATACGGAGGCTGTTCACACATTTTTTAGATGATGTATATTGTATTCACAAAACTAAATTACATAAAAATCTTGTGTTTTAAATGTTCTATTTGACATCCCTTGTTCTGAACTATCATTCGACACCGCAATTTCCAGGATAATAATGCCTTTTGAAGTGTCAGAAGAGGTATTTTATCCCACTCTTCCTGAACAGCTTTCAAGAGTCCTGTAAGGGTTTTGGGACCGACGTTTGGATAATGCAGATTTTAAAACTCCGAAAGCACAAATATACATAGGTGATACATCGGGAGATTTAGTAGGGATATCACTGAAGGGTATGGCCTTGATACCAGATTTTTGTTCCATTTCTTTTAGGAAATTTACAGTGGATTTTGATGTGTGACTGCTAGCTTTGTCCTGATGGAGTCTCACAGATTGATGGCACTGTGGGCAAAGCGATGGTATTTCATTCAGAAAAATTGGTGATAAAATATGTTCCTGATAGTATTTGGAGTTAAAATTGACATTTTTTCCACTCTCTTTATTTTTAACGTGCCATTATAAGAAAAACCAACAACAATCATGAATCCCTTAGAAAAACTTTCTTTCGATTCTTTGAACCATGCACTTAAATTTTTTTCTCCCCTTTTATGATAATAAATGGCTCTTTTTTTGTTGCAATCATTTAAATACACCCATGATTTATCTATTGTGACTATTGTTTTCCATTTTTCTTTGGATAAGTGTTTCTCATATAGAATTCTGCAGCGTGTCCTGCGTTCAGCGATATAATTTGGAAGAAGACGATGCACATTGCGTTTTTTCGCTTTCTTAAGATTTAAATCAACGTTTATCATTTTGTTTGCAGTGGACACCGAGCATTCTAATGATTTTGCAACTGTCCTTTGACTAGGGGAATTTTCTTTTAACATTAAACAACGTACCTTTGCAATAGTCGAAGATGTCAAATTTTTCCTTTGATACTTGTTTGGAATTTTTGTCCCTCTTGAGGCTCCAATTTGACATTTTTTTCCTTTCTTGTTGACGATATTACCTATCGGCGCTTTAGATATCACAAAACCATGACTCTCACATCGTTTTTGGATAACGGAGTATTCATATTTCTCTTCGGAAAGAGCATAAATGTAGCCTTCGAACCACTGCTTTGTTAAAAACGTAATTTTGAATAAAAACAAAACTTTCAATCTGGAGACGATAATTTTGACTTTTAAAAACATAGTACAATTGCAATTATTTCTTTTGCAGCAAACGATTGTATATTACCGCTTACCAAAATCGTCTAAAAAATGTGCGAACAGCCTCTGTATATGCTATTCTGGTCTTTATAATAGTGTTTAATAAATGAAAAAAATCAGGAAAGGAGTAATTGTTTATATGAACTTAAATTTAATGTTTTCCTGATATACGCTACCTCTTTGATTTAATATTAAAAAAATTTAAAACGTAAAATTCTAATCTCGGTGCCTTTAGTTTCTAACCTAATTTCCAAGGTGGCCACAAACGTAAAAATTTGGCAATCTTAGCTCCGAGTCTTGGACATCTCGTAGGTATAGTGTCATACGGCTTGTGAGTGAACATTTTATTAGTTATTGGGGAGGATTTCGTTTGGTATACGTGTCCGGCAGATTTATTCCGTTGATTTGAGAATATATTACTGTGTCGATTATCATTATCGCTAGAAACCATTCATATTTACTCTCTAAAAGAATAGTCTAAGAATTTTTCTTTCAACTGTATGAAGTTCGTCTTCCTCGCGGTGTAGTAAGAGTCAAATTGTTAGTACCATAGGTTAAAATAGATCTTATAATTGCCATGTAGAGGAGTAATTTTATTTCATTTTTAAGTAAATTTGATTGAATTTTTTTAACCTTTAAGAGCACGATTAGCGTGATATTATTTTCTGCATGTACATTGTTTTTTGAACTTTTCTTTGAGCTTAGGAATATATATGTATTTATGCATATATATACATATACATATATATATATATATATATACATATATGTATATATACATATATATATATATATATATATATATATATATATATATATATATACATATATATATATATATATATATATATATATACACACACACACACACACACACATACATACATACATACATACATACATACATACATATATATATATATATATATATATATATATATATATATATATAAATGTATGTATGTATGTTTGTATAAACATATATATGCATCTGATTACTTCCTTGCGTAATAATGAAGTAAGAAATTAAGTTTCAATTCATCACTGTGTGAGGATGTAAAACCTCGCAATCGGCAGAATAATAAATCACAAGGAATAAATTTATTTATTTTTGCTATATTTAGGAAGCGAAGAAAGGAAACCACTATTTCTTCGGTCCGTTGACTTAAGGATTCTCTGATGCGATACGCAAATCTCGCAGACAGGCACGTAAAAGATGCCCCTTCATGGTATTAGCTTTCAAAAGCAAAAATAAACGTTTACACTACTTAAAGGATTATAAATGAGACTGGCACTACTAAATGCGTAGGAAATTTCTAAAATATACAGGAAACGAAAAGAATAATGACAATTATTACGCGTGAGGAACTGGGAAGTTATGATTGGAATAAAAAAGAACTGACCACGTTTTGTCGGAGTGTATTTAGGGAGAGGTGTTTAAAAGGAAATTGCAATTCTGAGAGGTGTTCAGTGTGTGAGAGATTTTTGATCAAGACGTGTTAGCGAGGAATAAGTCAGAAAACAAGCGATCTGTATAATAATTGTATACGAGATAAGGTAAATATTGAATTTTCCGTTCCTATACATATCTGTTGCATAAGGGGACGAGCTTCACCTAAAAAAATATTTGAATCTAACAGTTAGTTTAAAAAATAGACTGTAAAAAATATAATGTTAAATAAAAACATATCTATATATAGTATATAATAGCCAAAAACCACTAATCCACTTACTGACTGATGAATGTATCTTTGGAACTAAGAAGCTGAAATTTTACATGGTGTGTCCACTTAAGCCTTGACTGCCTACTGAGAAATCTTTTTAAAAAAATTCTAACTTTAAGGGATTTAAAGGCGGTTTGAACCTCCCTCCCCCCCCCCCCCCCAAAAAAAAAAAAAATAAAATTCTAAAACTCGTACTTGGCATTGGATTTTACCAGGATTACCTTTAAATGACTGTATGAATCAAGAAGCAGATACATGCAAAAATTTGCCCAAAACGGACGGAGCTAAAGAATTTTAAACATCCATTTTCTTCAAGAGTGCACTAGTGTATTATGTTTTGCCATTTTGAATATATATATATATATATATATATATATATGTGGACCGTCTACATTGAAAGTGGCGCAAGTCCATTTTTTATTGAGAAAATTAAAAGTTAGCATATTAGACAATTAAGAAATATAAATTATGTAAAGTCTGGCAATGCTTCTACTAATTTATCAATCCGTAATCTGTTTATATAAATTTATTTTATGTGACTATTTTATATTATGTGACTATTTTATATAATTTTATATGTGTGTATTTTATATAATATATATTTACGTCTGTAAATATACTTACACCATTTTCATAATTAGTCAACTGTAAAAATCATTTAATTACCAAAAATTAAATATCACATAAATTTTATTTTGTATTAATAATTTTTTTTATAAATAATATCAAGAAATAAAATAGGAGTAGTATTTTTTTTATTATTATTTTGAACGTTGATTATATTTAAAGAAAACAAATTTTATGAAAACAAAAGTTAAGGCATTCTTAATTTGCTTAATTTACATTTAAAGGAGATCTCGTGGCTTTACCGTAGTCTCGATTCCTTACAATAAGTAAGGTTATCTTCGACACGTGAAATAAAACAAATGTAACCACGTGACCCCGGCACCTATGCCTATGGAAATTGGACTTGCTCCTTTTTCATAATCTATCGCTACGCAATTTCTTTTATTGGTCAATTTTAAATTGAACAAAGCATTGACATTTTTTAAGATATTAAATATTAACTAATTATAAATAAAAGTTTACACTAAATTAATCACAAATTACGTGATATCTAATTTTATTTTAAAAGTAAACTTACACCACTTTCAAAATAAATGGTCCATATATATATATATATATATATATATATATATATATATATATATATATATATATATATATATATATATATATATATATATATATATATATATACCACTAAATGACTGACTCACTGATCGCTGTATCACTAATGCCTTAGATGATCACTAAGATAGAAAATAGCCAAATTCCACTAATCCACTTACTGACTGATCAATGTATCTTTGGAACTAGGAAGCTGAACTTTTGTATGATGTGTCCACTTAAGCCTTGAGTGCCTACTGAGAAATTTTTTAAAAAAAATTCTAACTTTAAGGGATTTAAAGGCTGTTTGGATTTTAAGTTTGGATTTTGGCAATGGATTTTAATAGGATTACCTTTAAATGACAGTATGGATCAAGAAGAAAATACATACAAAAATTTGCCCAAAACGGTCGGAGCTAAAAAATTTTAAAAATCCATTTTTTTCAAAAGTGTACTAGTGAAATTTCAAAATCAGCTTGAAATACACTACACAAGTGTATTTCAAGCTGAATACACGTGTGTACTAGTGTACTCCCTTAGTAGATAGAAATCAGCTTTTAAAGGAGTTTAAATAAGGGCTTAAATTCCCCCCTCCCCCAAAAAATCTTAAATTAATATTTAATGCTAGATCAAGATCGTTAAATTATAAGATGAACTGCTCTGATGAATGACAATACTTTACAACTGAAGTTAGTCAGAATTTTACATGTTCTACCTTTGACATTACTTCAATGTCCAACACTAGGCCACTGTCAACGAAAATATCAATTAGACAACCATTAGGCACCCAATAGAAATACCATACACCCTATAGGAAGTAACTTACTTGTTACAATACGGTAAAAATTACATTGGATAAAATCTTCATTAAAAATTTATTTCTAAAAATTATACATTTTGTATCCAGTTTTGATACATGTCTGAACATTTAAACACTAACTTCCGGTGAATTTAATGCGCACTTTCGATTTTTCTACATTTAAAGACTTTTACAAGATCCTTCATATTTTCCATTAACTGTAGTAAAATCAAAACAAAACCTGTTTTGTTAAGCAAAAAGTAAGTTCTATCCAATAAAATGAAACAAAATTCTTTAGTTTTGAGCAAAATTTGTGATTTAAACGTGGTGAGATAATTTAAATAAAATTAACCATATCACATAATGGATAGTACTCATGTATTCCGTTATCTACCTAGTATATATATATATATATATATATATATATATATAATATCGCACCCTTATTGTCATATAGTAGAGTGTTTATAGAGTGTTTCCAGGGACTGTTATTTACTACAAGTCAGGACGTCCTAGCATAATAAATTCTTAGAATTTTCTAGAAAAATAAACTGAAAGACTAAACTCATTATCATTTGAGTTTTGAAATTCTTGTAAAATTGTTTGTTTGTTTACGTATAAAATTTCATAGTGTACCTTTGCATTTCCTCCTGTGTTACTGAAGATATTCTATTCTACACTTTTTTATGATATAAAAAAGTCTTAATTCCTTTCCTTGCTGACAGATTATAGAAAAAAGTAAAATATTTGATAATAATAAATAAGCGATACATTCAAGAATGTCTAATTATTCTTGTTTTCTTTAAAATAAATCAATTTTTATTTTTATTTTTAGACCTTGTAATAAATACAGCACGCATTTCCTTTGTCAAAGGGAAAATAATTGAAATATGCTACACTTCCGTTATTGAAAATTTGAAACAATTTATATGAAACCAGTTTTCATCCTGTAGGTTGTACAGATATGCTGATATATACTTCTAGTCCGTCCTTTAACAAATTTCTTTAAACTAGAAATTTCTATCTATTATATTGAAGAAAAATATAAAAACTACAACTGACAGCTTTTTATAAACATATTATACATTAGAATTTCCGTCAACTCTACTTCCTTTATTGAGGAATCAATCATTTTTCAGTGAAGTCCATGGAAATAGAAATAATAAAGCCGGAAATGTATATTTATACTTTTTCCTCACAGGAATAAAACTGTGTATATTTTATATTTTTTGGCGTGTAATTAAACATTTTTCTTCTTATCTTATTTCATGATTAAATCCTCTGATAATACAAAGGCATGTTAGAAAAAGACAGAATCTTGGCTTTAAAGGCTTTATTGCTCGTTTTACAAATATTTAAGCACTACACCCTTCAAATAAATCCCTTCTTCTGGCGATATACCGTTTCCGGCGTTTAATCCATTTTTGGAACGCTTACTGGAACGCACTTTCTGTGGCGCCGCACAGTTCAATTATCGCATTTTCCCGAATTTCCCTCATCATTTGGAAACGACTTCCTTCAGTTTATTTTTAAGCTTGGGGAACAGGAAAATGTTTCACAGCAATAATCCTATATCTCATCACCTGTTATGAGGTTCTACTACCAAAAAGAGTCACCGATTTGGCGCTGATGTGAAACATCTGATGTTTTTTAGTCAAAACTTGACGGCACGATCCTATGTTGATGCCAACTTTGGTGACAACCTCTCGGACACAGTGAAGCGACTATTTCCACGGCTTACAACTTTACCATTCACTTCATTATCATCGTTTGTTGATGAGGAAGACCGTCCAGGTCTGGCATTTTTCCAAACTGACATTCTGCCGTCTTGAAGACGTTTAAAACACCCAAAAAGACTGTTTTCGGCTCATACAGTCCTCTCCGTAAACTTGGCTGAGAAATCGAAATATATCTCTAAAATGTTTACAAAGTTTATAGCAAATTTTCACGCACGTTGTCCTTCAAACTCTTTCATTCTTTGTTTGTCGTGAATCCAAACGGCAGCTTGTGAACCTGCTCATTTCAGCGGGCGTAGCTCGACGACTAATTTATCATAGCATAACAGGGAGGTGTCCCTTATGATATTGTGGTAAGGGAATGATTTCCAATCGGAGTTCAGTGGAAATTTAAGGTGCTGTGAGATCAAACAGGAGCTCAGGAAGATTTATTTTGGATAAACAAAGAAATATTAGTAGAGTCAACTTAAAATAAATATTAAGATCTATTAACTACTCTCCTGCCCAACAAATTGTGACACAAATCGATGAACTCGTTCCTGAGGGGGAATTAGCTACCCTCACTCCCACAACTTTTAGGCTTGATATCAAGCATTAGAGATCTAAGCCTCAGGAGCAATTTTCCCATTAATAAAACTCATTTTAGCAATTTCCACTATAGTCTTCTAGTGTTATATTATACTCAATCACATGGCTATTTTTAAAACTGTATTTATATGACTTGTATTTATATAGGAATCCCGTGGCTAATTTTGAAACTTTATTTATTAAAGAAGTCCGTGAAATTATTTTTAAAACAGATTGATGATAAATTTTAACACGTTATGTTAGAAAACTGATATTAAATTAATAATACAAATTTGTCATAATCATTAGTAGAAGGGTACAGCAAATGTGCGAAAAGAAATGCTAAATGTAATAAATACAGAATGAAGGGGACATAAAGAGCATCAATTAATTTTTTAGAAGAATTTTTTTCCAAAGAATAAATGGGCAGAAATTGTTTGTTACGCTGCAACAATGGATTTGCTGGAATGAGGAATCTTTTTCATCGTTCCATTTTATTATTAAACGCTAGAGAAAAATTATATAGTTAAAGGTATTCATCTTTTGAATAAAATGTTAATTATTAAGCTGTTGAAGTCGGTTTCCAAGAAAACCTTAATTATTTAACTGAATTGGAGACTTTTGCCTTAAACAAAAATATATCGTATTCTAGAGTTTGAGAATAGGATATATTTTTGTCCGGATTTTTTCAGGTTTAGGATATTATTCAGTCAAAGAATACCTTATTTCTTTGACTGAATTGGTGACTTTACCTTAAACAAAAATATATCCTCTTCTAGAGTTTGAGAATATGATATATTTTTGTCAGGTTTTTTGTCAGTTTTAGGATATTATTCAGGATATTGTTTTAAGAAAACCTTATTTTTTTTGGCTGAATTGGAGATTTTTACCTTAAACAAAAATTTATCCTAGTCTAGAGTTTGCTACTTATATCTT
This sequence comes from Dolomedes plantarius, assembly GCA_907164885.2. Taxonomy (NCBI): domain Eukaryota; kingdom Metazoa; phylum Arthropoda; class Arachnida; order Araneae; family Dolomedidae; genus Dolomedes; species Dolomedes plantarius. The sequence goes on from OU015496.1 coordinate 134,662,936, forward strand.
TCAATAAAAGAATGAAATCAGCAACAGAGTATGCATTAATTAGAACTTAGATTTAACATGTTCTGGAATGTATTCCACTCTATAATAATTTAATATTTAAAAGGAGGAAAAAAAATAATTCTAGCATGGTTGCCCCAAGCTTCTAATCTCATTCCCAAGGGTATCAAGGGGTTCCCAAGAGGAAACATAAGAAGTTTGGGAATCCTTGGGTTAGCGTCCCCGCAGTGGATTTGGCTTCGATCCCCAGCTAACGTTTGCATGTTTCCGTGTTGTCCCTTGAGATGGAACAATGCTGGAACACCTAAAATGGTGAAACCCTTAAACCTTTAAGGGGCAACAACCTCCGCCGTTTGAACGGTGGATATTTTTCCCGATTTTTTTAACCTAAAGAATCTTGAAAAAATTTCCTATTAAAGGTTGCAAAATGTTTTTCTTCTTTAAACTGATAACAGATGGCAGCAATAACCCTTTTCTGCTCATTTAACTGGAATACATTGAATGCAAGGGGAAAAGAATACTAGATTTAGGCGCTTGCACTGTGCAAACGGCGCCCCTCAAAGGGTTAAAAAAAGAAGTAAACAACACTTCACTAGTATTGGTGGGACAATGTCGTCAAGACATGTGTCTGTCGCATCAGAAAAAAAATAAAACAGGGTAAAATGCATTTTTTTGTGCGCTCTCTCAACCGGTTCACACGCCATTTAAAAACATCGGTCTTTTTATTTAATTATGTTTTTTTAATACGCCTTGTGGGTACGAGACATGGAATTTCTCCCGTGTAATCGTTTACATAAGTGTAGATTTTGTCTTTAAATGAGGAGTAATTTGTGAAATATGTATTGAAATGTATAATAATTATATTTGTAGTTACCACATTTGTAAAATCATAGCTTCGAGAGAGTATTTTATGAATTTTCTTGGAATGAATTACTTGTTTAAAATCAGTCCAAAAATACCATTAAACATATTTTATTTAATAGTCGAATAATCGTTACACAGATGTTACTGGAATTTTGTGTTTGATTTTTTGTTAAATTTGAACGCTAAATAACAATAAAATTCCTCATAATTCTCTTTTAATTATCTTATTAGAAATCTTTTAGCACTCATGTGAGAGGACAAAGTGCAAAAAAACATAATTTTGTTTAAAGTAAAAGTCTCCGATTCAGTTAAATAAATAAGGTTTTCCTGGAAGCCGACTTCAACAGCTTAATAATTTACATTTTATTCAAAAGATGAATACCTTTAACTATATAATTTTTCTCTAGCGTTTAATAATAAAATGGAACAATGAAAATATTCCTTATTCCAGCAAATCCATTGTTGAAGCGGAACAAAGAATTTGTGTCCTCATTAATGAATTGATGCCCTTTATGTCACCTTAACTGTGTATTACATTTAGCATTTGTCTTCGAACGTTTACTATACCCTTCTACTAGTGATTATAACAAATTTGTATTATTCATTTAATATAAGTATTCTAACATAACTTGTAAAAATTTATCTTTAATCTGTTTTAAAAATAATTTCATGGTTTTCTTTCAATTACAAAATCAATCGTTTTCAATTTCAAAGCATCTTTTAAACTCCTATTCACATCATATTTAATTTCTATTACATTTTAAAACCATTAATGAAATTTGTGTTTTTGTGTGATGAAACAAACCATATGTATTCCATATTCTATTGCAACCATACCTATTAAGAAAAATATTCTATGGAATTTTTCACTGATTTCAACTGCAATAGAAAACTTTCAGACAGAATAGTCTTCTGTTTAAGATATATCTTTAAATAATGATATTGAAATCTTTTGAAATGAATGTATTTTTAAAAGAAGCTACTATTGTCATATTAGTAAAAAAATATTTTTAACAGAAAATATTTTTAAAAATCCACCTTTGTGTTCAAAATAAATCTTTTGAATCATGGCGTCTAGTAATAACATAGGTTGTTTGTGTTATTTTACCATTATAAATGAATTGCTAATATATATATATATATATATATATATATATATATATATATATATATATATATATATATATATATATATATATATATATATATATTACAAAGGAAAAGATTTTGATAAAGTAAGATGGCACTGTCTCAATGAACGATTATCATATATGTATAAATTTAGTTTTGCTCTGTAAAACGCTATCGTTTGTTATAATAATTAAGAAAGGCTAAAACTATAAATACCCAATTTTTATTTCAATTGTGGAAGGTAAAAATTCTCTAGTAGCAGTAAATTTCACCTATATTGAAATTTCTGCAAATAAGGCCCTTTTGTTTTTGATTCACGAAGACAAATGATTCTATTTAAGGATTCCATATGGTTTTGTGTTTTAGCCAATCTTTTAAACATCCATACATTGTTCAGGACTGATTCAAGACTTCATACAGCAAATGTTATGAAAGAAACCTATTTTGACGTCCACCTCTAAAAAAGTCCACTTTTTTTCACGCTCAATGTACTGTCAGGAAATCCTTTCTCCCTTGATCCTCAAAACAACCCTGAACAAACCAATCCTACTCTAAGGCAATACGCCAGTGTAGTGTCTGGTGTGAGAATAAACACTTGCGTGTTATATCCATCGCATAGGGATTGTTAAAAAATAAAGCTATAAGTTTTTTTTTTTTAAATACTACGTGTACTTGATAACATTAAACCGAAACGAAGATACAATGATGTAAATAGTTATCATGCTCGTTAAGTATTGTTTTTTCACGCACTAAAATAGATATAGCGGAAGAAAAAGGGATTATGAAAGTAAGAAGTGCTTGCGGTTAATTTTATTATTAGAAAAATTCTAATTCATCCATTAGATACATATCTCCAATTAGATATATTTTGTTATAGCATTATTCTTTAACTTGATGTACCTACTTATCCTAAGGTTGCTAATGACGAAAAATAGCATTTCCTTTACTGTAAAACAACTTATCAGATATCTACTATTTAGAGCTTGTAGTATTTATAATACATTTATACAAGGTCTTTTTTTTCAGAATACACTTACGTTATGGATACAAGCTGGGCGTCTATATGTTTTAAATTGGGTGTGTTATTGATTCTGACGTTTCAATGCACTGAATCTTTTAGGACTAATCTCCAATCTCCACACATGAAAATAAGGTAATAAGTTTATTTAAAAATTACCATTTTACCCTACACCCCCATATATATATATATATATATATATATATAACCTTTGATAAACTGCTAGTAAACTCTTTTTCATACCTTCTTTCTTTCTTTTTCAGTATAATGGCAGGAAATCCTTTCACCCTTGATCCTCAAAACAACCCTCAACAAACCAATCCTACTCTAAGGCAATACAATATGAATCAAGCGAGCCATCATTCTGCTCATACTGGTCACAGCAAAACGTCAAATACAAAGAAATATGGACCGCCAAGTCCTCACTCGTCTCATCAGAAACAGAGGCAACCGTCTCCATACAGTCAAAATCTAAATTTCAAGAATGTACCTGGCCAGTATGGAAATAGCAAGGTTGGTACTCCTAACCAATATGGCCTTAATCAACAGTATGGTACAAACAACAATCGAAATACTCCCAGTAAGGAACATAAACAACAGTACAGTAGTAAACCTTATCAACAGCATTATGATGAAGATGATAGTTATAATAAACCAAACTACAACCCTAATAAAGAACACGTACCCGGAAATGATTACAGCAATAACCGGTATATAGAAGGTTCTTATCAAGAGGATGGGAACAGTGAGAATGCACCCGGTTACCAACAAAATGGACATGTAAGCTATCAGAATCAAGATAATGACAGCCCAAATAAAGAACGTGACATCATTTATAGCCAACCATACGATGATGAAATCCAAGAATACGATCTGAACAATAACCATAACCAACATGATGATGATGTCAGTATAGTATATGAAAATGACAAGGATGCCAATCAGTACGGAGGCATTGCTAATAACGGAGCTGGCAAAGGATATGGGAATACCGATTACCATCAAAATCAAAAAGATCAAGATTCAAACCAAGGTTATTATAATCAAAATTATCCCCATCAATCAAATCATGGCAGTGATCAAGGAACTGGAAGCAATTATAACCAGAAACCGCAAAATTACGGGGGACATAAACAAAACGCAAATAAAGACAACCAACATGCATATAGTCCTAACCAGGGTTACGCAAACAATAAGAAGAAACACACAAACACTTACGGTGGTAGCCAAAATTATGAAAATGATGACACGTCTGCCCATGAGCATGGAAACAATCCCAATCAGAATAAATATGCTTATAGTTCCAATCATGGTCATAATAAAAATAATCCAAACCATGGTAACTACCCTCCTAATAGTGGTTACAGTAAAAAGCCGATTGGAGAGGGTTATGCCCACAGCGGTCAAGGCAACAGTCATACGCAACATCATTCCGGTCCACTAAGTCACAATACCGCTCAAGGACATAGTCCTACCCCTTATAAAAGTCACGGAACTAAGCCCCAATACGGCCCAAACCATGGGAATACCCAGTCGCATTCTAGTGGTAACAATAATCACAAAAATACCAAATCCCAATACCAGATCGTCGATATTAACGATGATCCCAACACGTTAAAGACGAACACAAAAAGTACTTTAAATCTATACAACCAAGCACATTTAAATCAGCTTAATGTTCCCTCTTCATTTGGCATGGGGTACTCTGTGCCAGAATTTAATCAACTTCTTAACCAACAAATGTACTTGCATCAACCGGTATTACATGGAAATGATTTTATCTTACCCGGGTTTCATGGTTAAATAATGCTAATCTCGTAATAAAAAAATATTTATAAATTTTTGAATTTTGTGAGTCTGCTTTCTCCAAAATGATGGAGAATCATTTACAAAATATGTTAATTGGACCTTCAAAGAAGGTGTAAGAAGATTTAAAACAGGAATATATGAGATACTCTAGGAAATTTCGATTTTAGAATTATTTTTTAAATTACTTATATATTTACAAACAGCATGTTGAGGAATGCAGGCACAGATGGATTTTTAATACATTGCTAATGGGATATATTGCATTCGGAAAATTATAGGGCATTTAAAAAAAAATTATTCTGAAAAATGAATGTAGTTGATATTCATATGTGCTATTGTTTGCAGACTACACCTTTATTGCATGGTGGAATTGAATATTGCCAACATAATAGAACTATTTTTTTCATTTTATATATACACATGCCACTAGTCTGTTTACGTTTCTTTCGACTGTAAAATAACCATGGGAGACTGCAACTTGAGTTGCATAGATTGTAATGATATGTATATAGTTTATGTATTTATATTACTGGATTATTGTCATTAATAAAAAGGTTATATAAATATTGTCAAAAATATTGCATGCAACTAAAGAAAGCATGTGTATGTACCGTTATTATGCCTTTATAAGTAGGCAGTATAAACCATCAATTGTATATATTTACTTTATACTTTTGTATTGTTAAAATGTATTATAAAGGAGTTTATTAAAAAAATGCTTTTAAGAAACAAATGTTTACTTGTTGTCGATTTTTTAATATAGGAAATACAGGAACTGCATTTTCTTACTGACAAAATTTCTGATAAAACATATATATTTTTAAAGAGTAATTTTACTTTAGGTTATGCAAGTTTCAATTTTCAGAACACTTGCACGTGAAACTCTTAGCGTATCCTAAATTAAGAATGCAAAATATTTTTGAAGTAAACTTTTGAGTCAATAAAATCACTTTTAAGTTAATAAAATCTATGTAATAGGACGAATAGCTTTATGCTATTAAGTAAAGGAATTTCATTGAACAATTGCACATGTCCAGTTTCAGAACATACTGGTCACAATTCCAGAGAAATAGAGTCATCGTTACCCCAATTCCCAGTATCATTACTTCTTTTTAATGAACTGGCGGCATTATTTATCAAGCTTCACTCAATTTCCTTTGATTGTCGCCTTTCATGGATACGATCAACTTTATATCTTTTTTCTATCTAATTTTCGTCTGGTGGTAATTGGTTGAAGGGCGTCGAGAAATGATTTCGATTCCAACATTTTCACCATTACTTACGCTACTCTATTAGTCGATATTCTTATTGTAACCAAATTCAGAATCATCACCAGAAACACGTAAATTCTCCAACTTTGACATTATTTAAAAAAAGGTTCAAAATCGGACAAGTTATTTATTTTGGAACAATGTCCGGTAAATGTGGAAACTTCTTTCTTCTATTAAGGAGAGTTTCCTAAATCTCGAAAATACTAACAGTGAAACCAAGAAATCACGAGTACGGTGTATGTAAATAAATATATTACATTAACTGTTAAAGGATCAAAACATCTCATTACCACTCTAAGTTAGCTTTTTGGGTGCTTTTAAAGGGGTGGTGGTCTTTTTATACAGCTAACGAAGGCGAGCAAATTTCAACGAACGAAGTCGTTTGTCGAATGTATACGTAGCAATGACCGCTACCGGATGAATTCATTTGCCTTTGTCAGAGTCCGCTCACTAGGTGTTACATCAAACGAAATTCCCTATCCGCCGTATTGATGTATGTGTAAGAAGTCTACATTTTAGCTCGGAACGTTTTTAATTTTTGCTTGGAAATTTCATTTCGTGTGGGAAACTCGATTTCGTTCTTCGTTATCGTAACTGAACAAAGCTTTAAAAATAACTCACCACATTAATTCACCACCCGAAAATGAACGATTGGTTGCTCCAGCATTCGGTTTGCTAATGTGGCCTGCTAACCGATTTTTAAACCAGACGTCGAATGTGTTTGCTGAAATTTGGAAGCACTGGTTCGTTACCCTTCGTTCGCCGTCGTTCTTTGCATGTATATGCGACTTAATATAAGCTATGTATATAATAGAACTATAAATTCCTGAATTTTATTTCCCGTTCGACAGCTGGAAAATAGTCCCCAGGTGTTCCTCAAAGTAAGAGTTTGTGATCTGAAGATCCTTAAAGAGACGACATTCGTGTCTACACAATTTTTTAAGTGGCATTGGCAGTGGCGCACCCAAGATTTAATCTTGGAGGGGGGGGGGGTTGTTGAAAGGATAAAAATGTTTATAAGGCAAATTCAATTTCTAATTATTTGGGGGGGGGACAGGGCCCTTAGCCCACACCCTGGAAGCGCCACTGGGTAATGGCTATATTTTGTGGTATTGGGGATTTATTTTTGTTGTCCTTCAAATTTTCTTTATGGATTGCTTTTTCAATTCCTTTAGTTTGAAGTCGTTCTATCTAGATAACGTTACGAACACAATTTGAATAAATTCAGACATCACGTGTTAAGGTAAGAATTTTCATTGGATAGTTAAAGCAAAAGAGGGGAGATCACTTTCACTTTCGAAAAAATACTGAGAATATTGCGCAAAAATACTTCGCTGTTGGCAACACTGGAGTTGATTTTGTTTTTTCATGTAGATGTTATATTACTGTATTGTGGGCATAATTTTATTGTACGGTTTTACGTAGTGCTTTACGATAGCTTGTTTTTTAAAAGTAGTTCTGAAGACGAACATCAAACTAACAGAAAATGGGGTATTACAAATGAAGATAACTATGCACGAAATGTCATATGAAAAGCAAGAGTGAAAGGAGCTACATAAACTATAAAGTAACACTGTTCTATCAAAGTCTGTTCCTGGTGAGATAATGTGCAAATATCCAGGTAAATGCAGTTTATCTATTGCTGATGAAACAAGAAATCATGTATAGAATTCGGTTTTTTTTTGTTAGATACTAAAAACAATCAAGATATATATTTACAAATATTGGTAGAAGCAAGAGAAATTAAGAGTAGAGTTTCAAGTAAAACCTCCATCCGCAAAAACAAGAAATAAATCATTTGTGTATAATATTAAGATCAATGGTATTCTCCAGTTTGCAAAAATGTTCTTTTATATATCCATGGAATTTCTCGCGATAGAGTTGGAAAGTTGACAAACCTATTAGTTCATTATAAAATGTCTGAAAGATCAGGGGACATCTGGAATAGGTGTTCTCAACTGGTAAAGTCTCCTCTTGCAAACAATTTGAATTCAACAAAGCTTACCAAGGAAAAGTTGTTGTTAACCAATTTATTGATGGCGGCAGGTCCTCAACATTCACCTTAAAAAAAGTACGAGAATGTTCTTAAACTCCTAATGGTAAGATCATACGTTTCTGGAAAAGTGTTGATCAATATCCCATAAATTGATGACCTAAAGAAGTCTAAGTATCTAGACTATAGGGTATGAAAGTTTCTACGATAACATTTTCCACTGGTCTGCTACGGAAGCGGATTGCAATGTAGACAGGGAATACGAAGTTGGGTAGGTCCACAGGCAGAAAGCAGAATAGGATAAGAGTCAAGTGTTTTTTTTTTTGTGGAATTATTTTTTAGATTTTTAACGTTTGATTCTGTGTTCAAATAAAAAATATAGATTTTAACATTGTATTTACGCCGCCTACGTGGTGTAGTGTGCAGCATCCTGAGCTGCCACGCAGTGGGCTTGGGTTCAAATCCCGAATAAAGTTTGGTTGTCTCCGTGTCATCCCCCCTCATAGGGAGCAATGCTGGCTTAAATATATGGTGCTCCCATAGTAAAGTGACCTGTAAAATAGCGGTTAATATCTAGCAACAAATGCCTAAGCATTAGACTAAAAAATTGTATTCATTTTTAAACATCCTAATAATACAACAAAATTAAGAAATTAACCTTAAAAACTTTACGTTTTTAAGGCACATTTCCTCTAATTTCTTCCCTTTTACATTTTACTTTAAAAACCTTACGTTTTTAAAATAAAAGGTTGCAGAAACTGGGCTAACTGCAAAATTAATTTTTTTTAAACGTAATGAATATTATAAGATAATTACAGGCAACATGCACTTCGAGAAGACATTAATTAATGCTATACATTTTTTAAGCCAAAATCCTTAATGATATCAAAAATATAACGTTATTCTTTGTTTGCCAAAAATTTGAAAAAGCGCACTTAACGGGTTTCTGAAATAAACGATTCACCTAGGTTCTTGAGTACCTGTAAATTTTGATTAATTACTCAATTGTGGCACGTGCTAAGGAGTTTAAAATTTCCTAGAAATATATCTGGAGCTTGTAAATATATAAATAAGCTTTTTTTTATCTAATTAAATGCCAGGAACCGTATGAGCTGCAAAACGGATTGTAATTTGTCTTTAACATATACTATCTGAGAAATAAAGATTTTAGTATAAACCTGGGTCTGTCATTACCAAGCAAAGCCCAGATTTCACCATGACGTTAATTTCAAAATCCAACATAGCATGGGGTGTGTAAAGCTATAAAGTATTTAATAGAAAGCAATTTAAAAAAGAAAACTGTACGAGATTGGAGCTTTCGAATAAAAGAGACCGTACAAGATGCTTGGCAAGACTGCAGAACATTGCAGACAGAGGGATGCAATGTGCTCTGCTCTTATGAGAAGTTACAGCGGCGAGAAGAATCAGAAAAATCCCTTACTAGTTGATTCTTTGTCTGATTAAGACAAAACAACAAAAAAAATATCCTGACCAGACAAAAATGATCTGAAAGAAGAGGATTTCGCAACTTTTCTATGAAAATAAATCAATTGCATTTTAAAATTAGGAAGACTAAGTAGTATACGAAATCCTGTACTAAGTATGCAATCTAGAGTATTAAGTTTTGAAAGGGATGTCATACCAGTTTAGTTACCATAGCAGTAAATTCAAATTTGCAACTGTCGTCCTAATAAGATTCATAAATAAAATAAATGAAAGTATATCAATATTGTTTAGAATGCATTTTAAACTTTATTCCTTTTCTTTGCAGAAAATATTTCTGCAAATTTTCAATGATAAAATAAGAATTTAGAAAAGAAATAGTAAAGGATTTTTATCATTGTTATGCATCATACAATTGCAGCAACCATGTAAGTTTAACCACTTATCTGAGTGCATAAGGAGGTATGCTCTTATCACTTTTTAAAGAGGTAAGTAATTTAAAGAGTATTTCAAAAATTCCGTACTTCAAGAGCCACTCGACACACTTATTTTTCCATCCAAAAATTTAGTTCATTTTATAGGTAACACTGATTGTCAGACGCATCTTAAAAACAAGAAATATTTTTATAAAGCTCTATTCATTCGAATAGCTTTTCAAGTTTGCAGGTAATTATGGAATATGTAAATAATTGTCCCAGAAAGCATCTCGTGTTAAATAAATGGACCACATTTACATAATTATGTTTAATTTAATCAAGGGTACATTTTAAAACAATCACATTTTTTAATTTGGTAATACTAATTAAGATTTCCGTTCACTCTATGGTTGATTATTATTCCTGGCTCGAGTGTTGGACAAAATAACGTGCTCATAAATCACTCTGTCTCGTCATTCTCTCAAAATTTTTGACTAGAGTCCTTTATGATGGACTTATACGTAAAATATACTTCATTAAAGGGTAAATTATTTTTTTTCTTCAACAAGGGGTAAATTATTTATTTTCGATAAAAAAAGTTTTTGTATCAGGCACGATACACTTATGTGTAAAGAAAATATTAGTGACTTGTTATTTGACTGAGTTACACAATATTGCGAAATGTATCATTTATAACGTTTATCATAAAATGTGCTAAAAGATACCGAAAGCTTTAAAGAATAATTTCATATAGAAGCGTAAATAATTTATCACAGGTTATAAGTATGTAAACTTCTGTATAAGACTATTTTATAGGTTTCAGTACATTAAATGATAAATATCATACATGATAAATAACACATATTTTTGCTCGTGCTGTTAAATAACTCAGTCAAATAATAACTAAACAATATCTTGTTTCAATATACTGCAACGCGAAGTATACAAAAAAAATTTCTATATAAAATGAACAATACAGACCTTAATGAATTTGTGTGAGTATATATATATATATATATATATATATATATATATATATATATATATAAATATATATATATATATATATATATATAAATATATATATATATATATATATATATATATATATATATATATAAATATATATATATATATATATATATATATATATATATATATATATATATATATATATATATATATATATACTACGTATTAAACTATCCGTTCAGAAATATATTTTTTTCGCAACCTAATTACGAATAAATATAGAGTAAATATAACAAGAAACAATTTGATATAACAGCGTATGGCTAACCGGCATAGAAAACGAAACCTATAGAAATTAAATCTCTATTAATAACGAACATTAAGATTTATGTCCAAATCCCATTCACGAAGATACGGCAAAGGCGAATTGGAGTACATTTCAAAAGCACTGCAATATGGTTTATGGAGCACTTAAAATTTTACATTTCGCTTGTGAATGTTAATTCGAATGCTTTTCAACTGTATTTAAAACGTGTAAGGAAACTCAATTTAATCCTTTTCATCTTCTGCCTTGGCGGGTCATATAAAGATGCTTAAATGCTTTATGTGCGGAAAGGGGGAAGTCTCCCGAAATGGTGGTCCATTCAAATACTCCGCATATTCCTAACAGAGACGGTAATTTGCTGACTGTATTAAAATATGTGCAAAGAAGGTAAAGCACCACTCTTCCCAGGATGCCGCAAGAGGCTCTGAATGCAGTTTAAATACATTTATATTGCGAATGTATTAAATTAGTGAGCATTGTTAACATTCTTGGGCTTTAGTGCGCCACGATTGATGCACGTCTAACTCAGTTCCGTTTCCGTTGGCGTATTGTCTGTTAGGTCTTATTGCGGTATCATGCTGATGGTTCAGATGTTTTGAACTACCCTTCTTCCGTTTGATACAAACAAGACTTAAAATTTAATACAAATGTAAACCTTATGCCCAGAAATACATTTATCACGATATTTTTTATCACATTTTACGCTATTATTATAGATTCCCTCTTTCTGGTAAAGTTTCGTAATCATAAAATAATGTAAATTAAACTTTCTATGTTAAATATTGAATATATCACTAAACATTGTATATATATATATATATATATATATATATATATATATATATATATATATATATATATATATATATTAAATATTATGCCCTCCATTCTAGTATTTAAATTCCCTTTCCTAAATCAAATCCCCAGGAATATTAATTTATCGCTTTAAAAACCTTAGACACAGAACTCCTCATTAATGCATGCCTTTGCATGTCCCAATTCAGGAGTGGGTTAGCATCGCGAGCCCCCTCCTGGCGTTCTTCTGAAACGAACGGATGTACTTTTGTCGCTCTAATAAACGATTAAACCCGACTGCTTCCAAATTAAATTTCATTCCTTTCAGGCTGCGTCTAGCTCCAGCCATGTAAATATGAGCTAGTTTTCCCTTTCATGTTATAATTTCAGGACGTGATGTAATGGGGATAATACACACACACACACATATATATATATATATATATATATATATATATATGTAAGTATGTATATACGTAACCAATAAAGAGCTATAACGCATGAATAGAAAATATATCATAATTTCTGAGGTTGATTAATTTTTTAGAAGCTATCAACAACATACAGTTAGCTGATATCTATCAACAACGTTCATTTTGAAAAAATTGCATGCAACAAACTGTATCAGCAGTGCATATCTCTTGCTCCTTAAAATGTTAACGGTAATAAGAGTTCTTACTTTCAATTCATACCATTAATATGCCCTTTGAAAATAATTTATGATTGCACTGGCAAATTAATCTAGGTTAAGAGTTGTTTCGTGAAAAGTGTATTAATATATTTACACAATCAAACTATATTCAGGCACATTATATTTCTTATTCACATTTTAGGGTGCAAAAGATAAGAAAGGAACGTCGTAAACAGTAAGTATACTTACACAGATCCTATTAATGTACAAATCTCATGAATCTTTATTACACTTTATCACGCAATAATGTGTTTAAATTCTCATTTCACCCTTATTGTTTTCTTTTAAAAAGGAAATTTGTCACACATTCATTAATTTCTAAAATATGCCTTACTACTCCCAGAGCTCTTTCAAAACAGGCTTTTTTGATACATTCTGCAGGTTTTTAATGTCACTGCGCACTTTGCTCAACATTATACTCCTAATAAAGCTTTAAAGTGTTCTGTAGATGAATGTTGTATTCACAGAGCATTATTTAAAATTTGCCCTTATGTTTTATTTACTTTAGTCCTTTTAGCTATTGCAAATGTGTTCACATCTCCACCTAGGGCAAATTATTCCATAGAAAAAATATTTTTTATATTCTCCAGTAGTGATTTGCAAGACAATATAAAAATAAAAACATGAACAAATAAACAAAAGAGAATTAAACCAAAAGTCTCCAAAACAAAAGTCAGTAAACCAAAAGTCTCCTAGCTATCCAATATCTCTCCCACACTGGAGTTGGAGTCAGAGTGGAGCAAGTCAGTATATGGGTAAAGTCCATGTCCTCTCGTCCACTACAGAGCTTTCAAAAGGGTTCTGAGGCGATATTTATATAGCAGAGATGTTTCAATAGGCAATCATGGCCCGTCACTAGTCGAAACCAGGAGACTACTTTCTACCTTGGCCATTCTGGGACTTCAGCAATTTTATTCCATCATATCTTATTTGAACTCCTCTACAACAGTGTTTTTGAGAGGGAATTCCTAAAAGTCTCTCTACAAGCAACTTCAGGGCCCCGGGATGCCCGATTGGTCGGCAGATCTGTACTGTCCTTCCGGTGCCCAGGCCCATATGAAACATCAACGAACAGGGGAAAACAACCTTCGGCTGAGTTTGCAAGCTCTAGCTACGCATTTCCGCTCTTGCTACGAATTGCTACGCAGCCCCGGTCATAAGTTTGACACTTGTCGGGTGGACTGACCGTCCGGGACGACTTAATCATGCAACTTTAGCGAGTTGTATGAGACCTCATTATTGCATGTTTGTAGTACAGATGCACCCATTTAACAAGGGCGTCGGCCAGATCGTTGACCCGGATGCCGCAGTGGCCTGCTATTCATTGCAGGACAAACACCCTACCGTTATTGTGCAATTTTTCCAATAGTAATTCACACCAGCATACTTCAGATGACTTGGGGATACAACAGGAGCCAATAGTTTGAATGGCTGCCATAGAGTTGCTAAGGATAACCACTTTAGATAAATTATTCATCCAGTATAAAAGTTGGACCAGAACAATTGGAATTGATACAATCTCCCTCTCAAAAGCACCATTAAAATATATAAGATGATACAAAACAGTGGTAAATAGATTAATAACTAATTGCATGCAAACCTTAGATAATATTTTAGGTATATATATATATATATATATATATATATATATATATATATTTGTGCAGTCATTTGACCAATAAAGTAGATACTTTACAGAACTGACGCATTCAATAAAATGTGTTTTAGAAAGACGACCACTCATCAGTTTACATTCATTATACAAACTCTATATACACTTTTCAATTCGCGAGAGAAGCTTCTTTATTCTCAGAATAGCTTACTTGAAGATTTCATATGCCTTATATAATATTTTAAAAGAACTTTACATCATTGCATCTTAATTTCTGTTTTTAGTTTTCTTTATCAATAATGAGTAAAGTTAAGTATATCTAAGGACAAATCCATGGTTAATATGCAATTATTTTTATTTCTATTTCGGTTAAATATAAAATTACTAAAATTTCCTAGAAATGAAGAAGACAATATTTAGTTAATAAGGACATATACAAATATATTTATGAGAAGTACATTAAATATTTTTAGTAAGATTTATACTTATCAATGGAAGCATTATATATATATATATATATATATATATATATATATATATATATATATATATATATATATATATATATATATATATATATGTCATGGCAATAGTTTATAAATGAACTTATAAGATTTGAGCTTTATATTATAAATAAGGTTAATCATGTGGACAAAACATGGTTTTAATATTATTCTATCTAAACTAAACGTTTAGAATATTTCCCTTAACTAAACAAATGTTAACATTATTTTCTTTATTTATATTTTAATTTTATATTGTGAATAAGGTGAATCATGGTAAGAAAAATATACTTTTAAGGATATTCTAAAACTAATTTTTGTAATCTTTCTCTTGATTAAACATCTATTAGTAATATTTCCCTTGATTAAACAAGTATTAGCAATATATCCCTTCTTTGATAAGTTTTGAGCTTTATATGAGGAATAAGATAAGTCATGGTTAGAATAACATGTTTTTAACGATATTCTAAAACAGGAATTGGTTATGTCCTCTTGATTAAACAACTATAAGTGATATTTCCTGGATTAAACAAGTATTAGCAATATTTCTCTTATTTAAATTTCAGAAGTTTTGAACTGTATTTTATGAATAAGGTAAATTGTGGTAAAATAACATTCCTTAAATGATAGTCTAAAACAAGTATTAGTAGAACTTCTCTTGATTAAACAGTTATTAGTAATATTTTCCTTGAATAAAAAAGTAACAGAACTATTTCCTTTTTTTATATTTGATAGGTTTTGAGGTTTTATTGTATGTATAAGTAAAACACCCCTTCAACAAACAATTATTAGTAACATTCCACACCCCACTCTCGATTTAAAAATTAGTAATATTTCCCTTATTTATATTTGAATTTCAAATTTTAAAAAGAGCTGAAAATTAGTTGGAACATCCCATACAGGTATATTCATTGATTAACTTTAACGTAGATCCAAACTTTGCCACATTCAATTTAAGATATCTTAATAAATCCAAAATCATTTACATCATACTTTAAATGGATTTTGTTTTAAAATTATATCAGCTACGACGAAAGTTTCAATCAAGTTCTATTATTGAATTCTATTGGCTGAAATGTTTGGAATCATGTGCCTCAAACTAGTAGATAAATAAATCAGACAGTATAGTATATACAGTAAAGCATCAAGTATAATAAGTTTTAGAGTTACTCAGAGTTATTTAGAGTTATTAAGAGAAACATAGCTTACCAATATAATTCAATTTTTATCAAACATGGTGTATACTCAAGTACATTTGCTTTTGTTAAATGCAGATTATTACACTGCTGGCCACTGTAAATGCAACACCCTGAAGGAAACATGCAAATAACATGAAATTTACAACATGCATTAGCGGAGGTGAGATATGCAAATGATTAGAATTTCAGCGCAGACGCACATCATGCGCGCCTGTGGTGCCACTTCAAAGCGCTATTTAAGGCTTGGAGGTTTCGACGCTTTCAAGTTCGGCAATTGTGTTTTTCTTATGGTTTTTTCAAAAAAACGATCAATTATGCCTCGTCGAAAACAGCGATCATCTTTTGATCAAGTATCCGAGTTCGAAAGAGGAAGGATAGTGGCCTACCGAGATTGTAGATTATCTTTCAGGGAAATCGGTAGTCGTGTTGGACGAAACCAAACAACTGTAATGCGGATATGTAATTGTTGGATGCAGGAGGGTACGACGGACCGGCGTGTTCGATCGCATCCACCTCAGCGCACCACTTCACGTGATGACAGGCAAATTGTGCGCATGGCAGTGACGGATCGCTCAGTCACATCACGAACCATAGCACAGTACATGCAGTCTGTAACGCATCATCCAGTGTCTGCGCGTACCATTCGGCGCTGTTTACAGCAGAGTGGTCTGTCCGCAAGACGTCCATTGCTTTGTGTACCCTTGACGCAGAACCACAGACGTCTCCGTCGCCAATGGTGCGATGACAGAAGGATGTGGACGGCAGAATGGAATGAAATTATCTTTACTGACGAGTCACGCTTCTGTCTGCAACACCACGATGATCGCATTCGAGTCTGGAGACACCGTGAAGAGAGGACGCTGAACAGCTGCGTTATGCACCGCCACACTGGTCCTGCACCGGGTATTATGGTATGGGGCGGTATTGGATATCACTCTTGCACAGCTCTAGTACGCATTGCCGGTACTTTAAACAGCCAGCGCTACATCTCCGAGGTGTTGGAGCCAGTTGTCCTTCCTTACCTTCAGGGCTTTCCAACAGCCATATTTCAACAGGATAATGCGCGACCACACGTGGCACGCATTGTCCAACGGTTCTTCGTCAATCGCCAGATTGAATTGCTTCCCTGGCCGCCTCGCTCTCCGGATCTTTCGCCGATAGAAAACATGTGGTCCATGGTTGCTCTACGATTGACCCAGATTCCATCCCCAGCTGCCACAGCAGATCAACTTTGGCAATGTGTGGAAGCTGCTTGGTCTGCTGTACCCCAAGAACTCATCCAAAGTCTCTTTGAATCAATGCCGAGGCGTGTGGCAGCGGTGATCTCCAACAATGGCGGCTACTCTGGATACTGATTTTGGTAGGAACCACACTTCACAGAAGTCTATAAATTTAATCATTTGATACTTGGTCAACATGTTATCTACAAAATAAATTTTGTTGTGATATCTCTTGTCTTTCTTGGTGTTGCAATTTGGGTGGCCAGCAGTGTAGTTTCATTTTCAACGCTTTAAAGATCAAATAGTGAATGCTTATGTGACCATTCACTATTTCAACTTTAAATCGTTGAAATTACACTCTGCATAATACTTATCATGCCGAGCAATTTTGTTGGAGAGATTTCTCAACATTTTACTGTCCCTTTTGTCCTATGGTACTAAAGTTTAAAGTCATCAAGCACACAAAACCATTGTTTTACAACAATTTCTCATTTTATTTTTAACGTTATCAAGAATGTTATGATTAATCTTTGTGTACATTTTATACATTATGAATATCAATTTTTTTTACTAAGCGTTAGAATAAATCCTCTCTCAATAAACTGATATTAGCACTGAAAATTATGTTTTTGTGGTTCTATTTTTTATTTATTTCTTTAAAATTTCCTTCTCAAGCTGTTATCTACACGTTTCCAATAGCAAAATATTTATACTTTAAAAAAATTTTTTTTCTATAAATAATGCAATTATGTAACATTTAATAAATGTGTAATTTTATATTTTTTAATTATATATTTTTCTTTGTACATGTTTTTAATTATAAATGATGATACATAATAATATATATATATATATATATATATATATATATATATATATATATACGAGGGTTATTCGGAAACTAAGGTCCGTTTACTTATAAAACAGAAAACATTAGAGATTTTTTCAAAAAACTTTATTTTTTAAGTTCCTTACATGTGTCTCTATTTTTCTACATAGTTTCCATATTTTTTTAAACATTTGTCATAACGTTCTACAAGCTTCTGTATGCTTAAGTCGTAGACGTCTGCCGCCTGTGAGGATAACCAGTCTTGAACTGCTTCTTTCACCTCGTCATCTGTGGCGAATCTCTTGCCGCCGAGAAACTCTTTTAGGTAGCGGAATAAGTGAAAATCACTCGGCGACAAGTCTGGACTGTACGGTGGATGGTCAATCTGTTCCCATCCAAAAGATCTGAACAGATTTTGGGTGTGAATGGCAGAATGGGGTCTGGCATTGTCATGCAGCAACAAAACTCCAGACATCAGAAGACCACGTCGCTTATTCTGTATTGCACGTCTAAATTTAGTTAGGGTAACGCAGTAAGCGGCTGCATTTATTGTTGTCCCTTGCTGCATAAACTCAACTAACAAGACCCCATGTCTATCCCAAAACACGGTTGCCATGACCTTGTGTTGAGATTGTCTGCTTGGCCTTGACTCTGACTGGTGATGTTGTGTGACGCCATTCCATTGAGTGACGTTTAGACTCTGGGGTTCTGTGAGAAACCCACGTATCGTCCCCTGTGACAATCTTCTCTAAAAATTGATCACCTTCTTTATGATATCGATCCAAAAAATCAAGAGCACAAGCCATTCTTTTCAGTTTGTGTTCCTCAGTAAGCAGACTGGGAACCCAACGTGCGCACAATTTGCGAAATTTCAACTTTTTGGAAGCGATTTTGTGCAAAGTTGTTCTACTCACATTCGGAAATTCCAATGCTAAAGTTGAAATTGTGAATAGCCGGTCTTCACGAATCTTTTCATCCACGGCATTGACCAAAT
Source organism: Dolomedes plantarius (assembly GCA_907164885.2). Taxonomy (NCBI): domain Eukaryota; kingdom Metazoa; phylum Arthropoda; class Arachnida; order Araneae; family Dolomedidae; genus Dolomedes; species Dolomedes plantarius. The sequence continues at coordinate 134,682,018 of OU015496.1, forward strand.
CATCTGTGATCACTGATGGTCGACCTGAACGCGGTTCATCATGAGCATTTTTCCGTCCGTCCTTGAAAGCTCTCACCCACTCACCTTGAAAGCTCTGTTCAGATCTTTTGGATGGGAGCAGATTGACCATCCACCGTACAGTCCAGACTTGTCGCCGAGTGATTTTCACTTATTCCGCTACCTAAAAGAGTTTCTCGGCGGCAAGAGATTCGCCACAGATGACGAGGTGAAAGAAGCAGTTCAAGACTGGTTATCCTCACAGGCGGCAGACGTCTACGACTTAAGCATACAGAAGCTTGTAGAACGTTATGACAAATGTTTAAAAAAATATGGAAACTATGTAGAAAAATAGAGACAAATGTAAGGAATTTAAAAAATAAAGTTTTTTGAAAAAATCTGTAATGTTTTCTGTTTTATAAGTAAACGGACCTTAGTTTCCGAATAACCCTCGTATATATATATATATATATAGTGTCGTAACTATCCATTCCTGTGCCCTGAGAGAGAATTTACATTTGGCCCCCTTAATTAATTCGGTTTGTGTAAATAATAAAGCAAATACAGCACTTTGGGGCCCAAAGATATATATATATATATATATATATATATATATATATGTATATATAAATTACATATTTTTTACTAATTATATATATTCTTAACTATAAATATTTCTTTAATTAAAAAAATATTATACTTTATTCATTGAATAGTAAACACGATTGTCACTATAAGATTAAGGGTAGGATATCTACGGTTAAATTGCTCGAGGAGAGGATTAGCGTCTGAACGTTTCAATATTAAAATTAAAAAAAATATCAGAAATTTCTCATTAGCAACCTTAGGACTTTTGCTACCTTTTTCCAGGATCATTATATTTGCATGTTAAACACCGAAAGATATTGAAATGACTTTAATTTGAGGCTATTAAAATCAATCTGGAAATGTAAAAATAATTTGCATTCTTACATTACATATTTCATTTAATAAAATTAGTATAATTTTAATTTTAATTTCAGGGGGTATAGAAAGTATTATTACCACAACGAGTATTGTAAATCGTTGCTGTTCTAAAGGACAGGCTTATGATTATTTTGATATCCATGTCTATAATGTTATAGGTAAATGTAACCTAAGCATCACTGCATTTAACCGTAATGGTATGGTTCGGTTTGGAACGCTAAGGTCAATTTTTTGCTTCGGGGGGGGGGGGGGGGCATTTCACTTTAAAAAAAAGTCAATTTGGAAATCATCGAATTTTTAACGACTTTGTTAGATACAACCACACGAAAAAACAACATTTTGAGTAATCTTCGTTTCGTCAGATAAAGGTATTAAATACAAGTAAACAAAAAACAGAAACAATTCCCCATGTTTATATTATTACGATGTTTATTTCCTGTGGTTCTCTAGTCTGTATAATGTTCTCTTAAAAGCAGGGAGTCATTTGACGGTTCTTGTAGCAATTCACCTTTACTATGTTACTGTGAGAAGGATTGCCTTTCATTTGGTTTAAGTGTATGATAAACCTCCAAATGAAAAGTTCATAGATCAATATCTCAGACACAACCAATATGTTATCTAAAAACCATATTCTGCAAACCACTGGTGGATCAATATGACGTATTAACCCTGCAGTGGTCGCGTATTTAAAAAGTACGCGTTGTGGTAAACTTTTGGGGGTTTTAGTTATTCAATTTGTAAAAAATAAATATCGATTAAAACACTAAGTTAAACACAGATGAGTGTAAATGAAATCAAATAAAAATTTTTAAATTTTAAAGTTTATATGCACCTTTTATAATAAAATAAACTAAAGCAAATGAAAAATATGTAATTTCTATAAGCAATTAAAAACAAATAAAATGGAAAAAAATATTTTTATAAGAAATTTCTACAATAGGATAAATAAAAAATAAAGTAAAATTTTAAAAAAATGCATTTCCATTAGCAATTTTTACGAATTTGGTGAAACGCCAATCTGCCGTTTTGCCATATATCCGTTTACAATAAAAGAATGATAGCAACTGAAGGAATTTAGTTTGTTGTCTATGACTCATCTATAAACACTTCGAAGGGACTGAAAGCTGCTGGGCATACAGAGCAATCCATCAATACGCAAAACGTAAACAAAGTGCGACTAGCGTCTGTGAGACGCCGCACGACCAGGGCAGGGTTAACTAGGTGAGTGGAAGCTATATTCTCTTAAAGTAAGGCTGGATACAAGCGAGAAGAAGTATCAACAGCTGAGGAAGCCGAGAACTTATGATTCAAACATAACGGGAAGAAGTAATTATGCCTTTCATAACCAATAAGTGGACCAAACCACGGGAATTCATCCTAGACCATTGCAGAACATTGAAATCTTTCGCAGGTGGGAACGATGGCCGAAGGCCAGTACTTGTTATCTCTTCCAAGCTTCTGAGGGATCGAAGTCTAATGGTTATCAAAGGGGTTAGCCGACATCTGGGACATCCGGGATCGACTTTAAACTGTAGGTTCAGGTACATTTTGCTCTCTTGTAAAAGTTAGGCGTATTACTCAAAAACAGCCTCTGACATAAATTCTATGGTTAGTAAACCAAATATTAAAGCTAGTAAATGTAATCGGAGCCAGCAATATTGAACCCTTTTACATCTTAAATTGCAGGGAAGATATATAATGAGAAAATAGCATAATCTTTAAAAAGTATTGTACATATATGCTGTCGTGACCTTGTGGTTAAGTAGCTCGTTTATGGTTTCCATGGACACATAAACTACTCGTTCCTTACACATAAACGTATATCTTGTTTATTCATATATATAGATACAGCATCTATGATACAACATTTCCAATATCAATTGATAAATCCTCAAACAGAAAAATTATCAATCGAAAATCCGCGAGAGAGAGTTTTAGAGTCCCGTCCTTCCCGTCCTATGCTAGAGAGTAGCATAGGACGGGAAGAACGTCCCATACTTATCTCTGCATAGTTATCTCTCCATCCTTCTCTCTCCATAGTTCTCTCCTTTTATATATCCCCTCCTTCAGAAGGCTCCAGAGTATCCTAGAAGCTTGGGCATAGCCTTGATAAAAAATCGGCCTACTGTCCGCCAGTGTGATGTAAATATAGTTCACCGGTTGTGGCTGTAATTAGCTTGCTTTGAAATGTCCGTTAACGACTTGTTTATCGACCCTGTCTATCTTACTTAAAATGGTCGCATCTGTAAAGGCTTTTCAAAATCAGGAATGGGAACAGCATCATCATGTGTATAGACCTCTGACATATGTATTCACATGATTCTGAACAAAATAAAATTGTAACTGAAAAAGACTATTTTGGATAAAATGACAAATAAACATGTAACTTTCTTCGTAATTGTAGATAAAATGAGAGTAAATAATATTGAACTATTGTAAGTCTTAATTTGCAGAAATAAAATACATTGAAAAAGTCTGCTTAAAGTTCAAAAGTATTGTGCGTACATGCATTCACATGATTTAGAATAAAAAGAAATGCATCTGATATTACTATTTTTATCCAGTAACCTTTTAGACGTACCACACTTTACGCAGAGCATTTATCGAAAAGCTTTCATCCCAGATCTACATTTCAAATCCGCAAATCTTTCAAATAATTCTCCTCCTGTATAGAATACGCAATAAAAACAGAAAAATGCTCAGTTGGTGTAGGAAATACTGGGGAAAAGCAATAAAATCTTTTTGTAAAAATACTAAGTTGAAATCTTCGTTTTCATTTTTAAGGTCCCAGGTGGCCTAACAAAGCATACTAATACTTTAAATCCGAGGGAAGTTGTTCGTTTATCTTAAAAAAAGTAATTTTTATCATACTGATGCGTCATTAACATTCTGATAATGACATTTGTAATTATAAATTACTTATAATATCTTAAGTATTTGAAAATGGATTTACACAAATCTTTTTAAATTGACACAAGAATTAAAGAATACAAGTATTAAGATCTCATAAAAGGAAACACTTTTATGTATTTAAATTCTTATAGTTTGGTATTTTGGGATTTCTTACACAATGTTATATTATTTCTAGAAATAAATCATTCTGACTAAAGTAAAATTCTTAACACGAATTTATAAGAATTTTGAATCTTTTTAAATATTTGACTGTAGACAAAAAATATATTTTAAAAATCAGCATAATCCTTAAGATGTATTCTGTTTACATGTATTAACATGATTCTTTATAAATGATGTAGCTGATAGAACAGTTTTAAAAGAAATGACAAACTCCACATTTACAAAGGTAACAAAGGTATCAAATTACTCTGACCAAAGTATTATTTTTAACACGAATTTATAATAATGAATTTATAAAACAGGCATTTATAATGGTATTGGATGTTTTTACATCTTAAATTGTAAAAAAATATATATATAATGAAAAAATCAGCATAATCTTTAAAATGTATCGTTTTTACATGAATTCACATGATTCTGAATTAAAAATTTGGCTGATAGGACTATTTTTGATAAAGTGAGAAACCCTAATTTTACGAAGGTAACAAAGCTTACAAACGTTACAAAGGTAGAAAGGTAAAAAGATTACAAAAATAACAAATGTAACAAAGCTTACAAAGGTTTACAAAAGTAATTCCAGAGCTATTTAGATACTTTTACAATTTTCGGTGTTTTTAGAGGTATATCTAGATGCATCTCTCTATCTCCAAATTTATAATAGGAAATTTATGATACATGCATTTATTATGGCACTGAACCTTTTGACATATTAAATTGTAGACAAAAGAATATAAGAAAAATCAGACTAATCTTTAAACAGTATTCTGCATACATGCAATCACATTATCCGGAATAAAAAAATATAGCTGGAAGGGTTATTTTTGATTAAATCCCAATCCCCACTTTTACAAAGGTAACAAAGGTGACAAAGGTAAAATGTAACAATGATTACAGAAGTTATAAAGATTACATCATTTTAGAAAGTAATTTTAGAGCTAATTAGATACTTTAAAAATTATAGGTATTTCGGGAGGTAGGGTTAGATACCATCTTTTCATCTCTATCGACACGTACATGCCCAAATCCAGTTACACATCAACAAACTATGCATCTAAAAATTTCGATTCAATTATGACCAGATTTTTGGTAAATATTTTAATTTAATTAACCGTTTTATGTATAAAATTTAATAATTACAAGATAAAAATAACTTTTTATATACGATGTTTTTAAATTTTCTGTTGAATCATATAAACCTGACAATTCTATGTATTAATAAATATATTTTTTAAAATTTGTTTGATGAATTATCCCATCAACTTGAAAGAAAATGAAGTTAATTGGAAGTTAACTTGCGTTTAACTTTTCATTTCCGTCCCGGCCAATAGATGGCTGCACCTGTCTACAAAACAAAATTAACTGAAAATAACTGAAAATTAATTTAATTCTGCTTAAAGGTGGCTAAAAGTTTTAAAATATTGCATTTTAATCGTGTCCTGAGCTATTCTAAAAGTTTCAATTGTCTAGCTAGTCGATAAGTTAGTTGAAAATCGATTGCTAGATTTGTACGGGACAAACACACTAACACACAAACAAACAAGAAAGCGAGTTAATGAAAACATGGTAATAAATGAATACCGACGATATATTTTGGTGAATACTTTATTTACTTAATGAAACTGTTTGATAAAAAGATTGTAACGACCGTCTCTAGGGCTGGAATTCGGACCGTATTTTCAAAATATCGGTGCTAGTATTCTACTATCTGAATGATTCTGGCAATGCGGGGAAGTATTATTTTCCATGGCTTCTCTTACGTATTGCGCTCTGTTTTTGAATGCTAACGAATCAGAGTAAGAACCCTTGCATACTTGTTTATTATTATTCAATAATTCGCTAATTTTCGTAATTTTTTATTGTTACAATTTATGTAATGTAAAAAGTTGATAATCAATGTGAAGACTTCCTATAGCATGCATTCTAAAAACTGCTGATTCATTTCCCTTTAGTTTAATGATACATTCATTAGTTTTGTTAGAAATCATATTTTCCAATTGATAACTTACAGAGTTTGCCTAATACTGCCGACGTTTGTTATAACGTCTGCACGTTATAGCGGCGCTTCAAATACAACGACCGGTGAAAAAAGTCCCTAATGGTATCACTCTTAATTATATGTTTTTTACATCTCATATAACGACAATTTAAATCATTTAATGCCAATACAGCGTTCAAATTTCACTTCCGCGATTCGATCTATGGAAAGTTATATTTTGAAAACATTTGAAATTTACAAAAACTAACAAATATTTCTGATTATTTTCCTACGTAATAAATATAAGTAACACCCAATTGTGTGTCATTTCATAAATTTTTACTTAAAATTTTATTTTAGAAATTATCGTTCCCTTAAATTGTATACATTTATATTAATTTCATTGCAATGCCTATTCGATAACAAAGTGAACAACTGAATGTACATTGTAATAATGCACTAATACGGAATCCATTTTAAAATCTTCAGTCAAGTTATGAGAGTTAATTAGGTTTTTCCTTAATTTTTGTTATACACACCCCTCGATATAACGAACTTTTTCTATGGGACGCGAGTGGGTCTTTATAACGAACGTCCTCTGTATAAGGAGCAAAATATCATATCTATAACAGACTGAAACATTCCAGGGGCGGATAGAAATGCCTTCTGCTAATTCGGAATTGAAATGTTTATGATGGGATAGTCGGTTTTGAAGGTGATAACATGCTCTATAAATAAGATTACTACAAACAAAATTTTGTCATTTTAATTCTTTAGGGGTTTAAATAAATTCAATACCCACACAAATTTACTTTTGAAATATTAAATGGATAATATTTAATAGATAATGGATGGACTAGTGGCTAATGTACCACAGTTAGAGGTTCAAGAGTTAACGTATGCCCATGACTTGACTTATGACTTCTTATTAGTATTACATACACCCTGTAAATAAGAATTACCGAACTAGAGCTTTATTGGTCATATGTAGTGATAATTCTCTTGCCGGTCACCCAGAAAAACGAACACTTATTTTAGGAGCCATGATTGGCCACCTTGGAGGACTTTCACTATATATATATATATATATATATATATATATATATATATATATATATATATATATATATATATATATATATATATATATATATATATATATATATATATATATATATATATTTATATATATATATATATATATATATATATATATATATATATATATATATATATATATATATATATATATATATAATATATATATATATATATATATATATATATATATATTTATATATATATATATATATATATATATATATATATATATATATATATATATATATATATATATATATATATTTATATATATGTATGACATGGTGTCTTATATCACTTTACTCCATCTTAACTTATTCCCTAAATAATTATTCCAAATAACAGTCAGTGAATAAAGGCCTGTGGAAAAGAGCTACAATCAAATTACACCTAAGAGTTTATTTCTGAATATCAACCTACCCCAATTTAATCCATATTAATTATCTGCCAAGCCATCATCTCGATCCTCGCGATGCGTGACCAGCCCGATCGATATCAGAACCCTCTCTGCGTTAAAACTATATCGTTTCAAACCTTCTAATGCCATTGCGCATGCACTCATGGAGTCTGCGCTGGCGATGGGGAATGGGCGCGGTTACGTTTTATACTATTTTTAGATTCTCAAAAAGGAAATTTAACTCCTTAGGATTGAGAATTGGCGTTTGCTCGTTCCATGCGAATATTAAAATAGTGGCGTTTAACACCACGAATTTAATCTACCCTGAAGCCCCCCTGTAAATATTTTTATTATTATTCCTTCCCTAAATAATTCTTAACACACACACACACAGACACACACACACACACACACACACACACACACACACACATATATATATATATATATATATATATATATATATATATATATATATATATATAAATATGCAGGTGTTATCAAAATAATGGAAACACTAAGAAACATGATGAAAACTTTTATTAATACGGCGCAGGATCACCTGTGTCATGTAATACCACCTGATTCACCTTGGAATTATAGAAGTCATGAATAGTGGTTAAGAATATATTATACCATTCTTCAGGGCAAAATCATGAAAGTTCCTGTAGAGATGATGTGGTGGATATCGATAACTAGCTCTATCCGCTTATACATATCACAGTGGTTGGATGATATATAGTCGGGGGGATTGTACAGGGCAAGATAAGACATTTGAATTCTTTTTCATGCTCTCCAAACCAATACTTTATAGATTTAGCTGTATGTATAGGGGGATTATCATCCTGGAGAATGCCATTTCCAGCAGGAAACAATGATTGCTCTAAAGGATGGACTAGTGAGATAAAATTTCGACATAGTCCTTCCCATTCAATTCCTTCTCTTTTAGGGTTACAATAGGCCCTGAAGAAAAACATGAGACGTCATCCTGAACCCTGATAGATATACCTCCATGATTGACAAGTGAGATGAGACACCCAGAATCATACGCTTGTGTAGGTGTTCTCCAGACATACGCACACCATGTTGCGAGGAACAATGTGAACAATGATTGGTCGGACCAAATGCCATTTTTCGACACATTACTCGACCAGGATTTGCGCTCGTGGCACCATTGTGAGCGATATTTTGTATTGGAATCTATTACAAGTGGTTTGGAATTAGCTACTCTTAAGAAAATGCTTTGTTTGTGAAGTTCCCTTCTACATCTAATGGTTGATACTGGAACATTAAGATTCAGGTTGAGCTCTTCGGTCATTTTGGTTGCAGTTCTTTTCTTTCTTCATGTGGCAATCCGCTTTAATACCTCGTCCGTCTCTATCCTTCAGCTCTCCCTTTCGTCCACTATTCTGTTTCGCAGATGATGTTTTTCCGTGCACTCTGCATGCTATCATGACTTTCGATACCATAGCTCGGAAAACACCCATTATCCTGGGGATTGCAGTAACAGATACTCCAATTTAAACGCGCTCAAGCAATTTGCCCTTTTCGCAAGGTCTGCAAGGTTTGGCATTTTAAGCTGTTCCTCCAAAGGCACGATACCCTTAGCTTCATTACTGCTACCTGAGAGTAGAATAGTACATACACTATATTAGATTAAAAAAAACAGTTGCCGGACTTGTTTTTTAAGGAATACGATGCACATTCTTAAACACCACTAATATTGATAGGTGTTTCCATTATTTCGATACCTACCTGTATATATATATATATATATATATATATATATCGATATATATAAATAGAAGACTATTGACGAGAATACTACTTATACATTATATAACTACCAACAAAGCCAACTTCTCAATGGGGAAAAACTTATCACATAAGAAATTAGCATAATACTGTCTTTTAACAATTCAAACAGAAATAATCATATGAATCGGTTACAGTCACTCATGAATGCCAATAATTTTGCCGTTTTAATTAAACTCGGTAACCAATGATTACGACTAAAATACTTGGTATATATATATATATATATATATATATATATATATATATATAACTTTATTTTTATTTTTTCCCTTCACAAACGAAATCTGTGAATAACTTCGGTAACATATTTTGTTCTCCGGTTGATAAAATTTTAACCTGCATCTGTTACAATATATACATCGTTGTATCAAAAAAGATAATTATTAACTCTCCCGGGCAATATCTGTTGCCTTTCCTCATTTTTCATTTTTGTTCCTACAATAAAATACAACACGCAAACATATGAAGACTTTAAATATTTCCATCGAACAATAGGAATATCATAAAGAAGACAAATTCAAATTTTCCACCTTTAAAATTTCACTTCACCCCAAAAAACACAAATACTCTATCTTAAACTAATTATTGCCGTTTTTTTGTCAAAATGCTAATAGGATGTCATTTATGTTTAAGTTAAGATTTGTGTTTCTTCTTCGTCGCAATAAATTAGCCTGCATTAGGGCATTACAGAAAGTTTGGAAAACACCTGCGACTTTACAAAAGAATTGAAATTCCCACATTCTACTCTGAGAATGCAATCTTGTTGTATTTTATTCTAGACAATTTGTATGCCTTTGTTCTTTTATCTACATGTTGTCCTTTAATAAACCATAATCAAGTACAGTTAATATTCCGTTCTGAATAGTATAAATAGTGTACTGTGAAAAGGATTTATCCAATATAATCGAAGTTCCTTTTCTATTCATTTACATAATTTTAAAACAAGGACTTAGTTCTCCTTTAATAAAGTATCTTTTGTGGTTACCAATAATTTAAGAAACACTCCAAAATATTTAGTTGATATTTTCTGAGTTCTTTGAATAATTTAATTAAAATGAATTATTATTTACAAAATATTTTAGCCTATTAATGAGTTAATATAAATGTCGCTTTAGTGGACTTTAAGTTTTCTTATAAATTGTTGGGTTTGCAGTCTATTAATATACTGAATACACATGATATTTAATGAAAAATGTATGAATACATAGATAATGTTGGAAGGTAGGAATCTATATCGTATTATTCAGGTAATTAATTTTCTTTTCATACTGAGAAATCTCGAGGTGTCAAACAGTCTTACATGCCTTGATATTAACTCATTCGAAGCCATGGGGTTTGAGTATAGAGTAAGAAAATATTCATACACAATAAATACTTACTTTAATAGATTTCAAAGATTTGTGAATGCAGACTGTTACGAGATCTCGAGATGTTAAATAGTCGTACATGCACTGATATTCCCTTATTAAAAGCATTTAAGTTTCTAACATACAGAGAAAGATTAGATTCATACGAAATAATGCTGATTTCAATTGAATTTCAGAGATTTGTGAAAATACATTTCTTTGAGATCTCAAGATGTGAAACAGTCTTGCATGCATTGATATTTATTCATTCAAAGCATATAAGTTTCAGCATACAGAGCAAGAATAGATCCATACACAATAAAAAGGAAAAACAAACTAAATTAAATTCATGTTAAGAGATTTGTGTAAGAAAATACAATCTTAGAAGAAAGACGCACCAAGAAGGAGTTATCCTAATGCGACAAAAATCTGTAGATGTGATGTACAGAAACACAACTGGCCAAGGTACCTTTGGGGAAGCACGAAGACAAGCAGTAGAAACTCTCGCCGTGATCGGGGAGGCATTACATGCATCTTTCTGAAATGTAAGTCCAGGATATTAAGGGCAACACAACGGAGCGTAGAATATCGTCCACATATATCTGTGCTGTAAGGGTGCCGCGGAAGACAACCAAAGAGGTTCTACTATGGAATGCAATGACATCCCAGACCATCACTCCTGGTTGTCGGCCCGTATGGCGGAAGACAGCCAGGTTGGTATCCCACCGCTGTCCGGGGCGTTTCCAGACATGTATCCGCTGGTCATCAGGGCTCAATTCGACGCGACACTCATCACTGAAGACAATTCTACTCCAGTCAGTGACATTCCAGGTTGAATGTCCCGAAAACCACTGCAAACGGGCTTGTTGGTGTACAGAGGTCAATGGTTTTCATCGAGAGGAGCGCCGTGAGCTCAGCCCCCTTTCTCTGAGCCGCATATGAATGGTCCTTGCGGTCACTTAAGCACCAGTTGCACGTACGATCGGTGATAATAATGAATCTGGGAATCGTTTCTATAGGTTGACCGCTCGTTTCTTGACGCTGTGTTCGGCTATGGTTCACCCATTCCTGCCAACATCGTCTAACAGTGGCATCGCTCCTATCCAAATGTTGAACGATTTACCGATTAGACCAACCGGCTTCTTTGATCCGAACTAGACGTCCTCTCTCAAATGCTGACATCTGCGCATATTGTTCGCACACCTGCATGCGAGGCATAGTTACTGTCTACCTGAGTACACGGAATGGAATTCGCAAAGAATTTATGACTTGGAATAGAAATTTCTCATCTTTAATATCCCGCTAGTTGCGCAATTAAGATGCGCTGCAGCGTCACATGTTCATTCATTGGCCGCCAAAATTTACATTTTTGCACTTTCCGTATAAACCTGTATGCATGTCAATTTGTGTCTAATTTGCATTACCCCTTCTTGGTGCGTAGTTTTTTTTTATCTAAGAGTGTACCACTAGCCGTCATACAAGGACCTGTGGAAAACAGAGGGTTGAGGCTGTAATTTCCTCTTGTGGAGTCTCTACCAACTATTGAATATGAATATATTTTGCAATTCTTTCTATCACAGGTGTCCAAATACTTATTGGTTGCTAGTATATATATATATGACAGGCAGCGTGTTTGCTCCTGTGTGGATTCGATATTATGCAGTCAATTCGTATTTTAAGTAATTGGGCGAGTGGCGAGGCAATGACTCAATCAACAGTCCATGATCTCTTAAATCTTCTTTATTACGTTCCTTATTCGAACAAAGCTCCAGGTCAATCCTTTTCGCGTAGCCATTTTGTCAATTCCTAAGCACGCCTGCCGCGAGCTTCAGCTCTCAACGAGATTTTCCTCCAATCTGGCGCGTAAAACTCAATTCCCTCCGAACGCCTGCGGTACGCGCATGTGCTGACTTCAAACTTTTGTCATAAATTGGTGTGTCACATTTATTAACTAAAACAGTTTCAATACCTTGGTTTACACAATTTCTCTTTTTTACATTTCTAGGATTGAGCTCAAGAGAGTGATTATTTTTAATTTTTTTTTCTCTTTTCAAAATTATTTCGTCTAGGAAAATTTTTTACATTATAAGAATTCTTAGTTCCATAAAAATTATTACCTTTATACATATTCTTATTGACTCTTCTTAATTTATACATACAATTATCAGCATAATACTTATTTTCATTATACAAATTTTCATCATAATTTTTAAAGTTCTTATTTTGAACATGAAAGGCAATAGGACTTAAAAATTTATAATCATCATACAACTTTATCTCATAACCAAATTGATACACTCTTAAAATTCTAAAATTAACATCTAATTTAAATAACTGAATATGTTGTAAACTTATAGGGTAAGTCACTTTCAATTATTAGAATTTCAATTTTTCTTTTAACACTTCCTATTTTTACTACACATTCTATTAAATTTTGCACAATTACATTACCAACAGTCTGCTTTATTAATACGTTATTACTTTCTTTTTCATTAAATTTTGTCACTAATTTTAGGAATTTTGAACTTAAAATAGTTACTGTCGAGCCACTGTCTAAAAGACATGGAAAATTTTTGTCACTCACCCGAGCTTCGTTTATTAGTCATGTTTGGTCATTAGTGTTATCCTCTCGTCGGTTAAATCTTGGTTCACTGTAGTTATTCCATCGCCGTCTATCATATGTATGGTTCCATCGTTTTTGATTTGAAGATTGTCCGAAATGTTGCTGATATACCGCAGTTGAATTGAAGTATCCTTCTCTTCTTTCATTTTCGTTAGGAATTGTTCTAGGCAGGTGTATCTTCTTCGCAATTTCCAGCCATTCTACTGGAGTTTGTATTTTCTGCAGGGTCAGGAGAGTTCGCATGTGTGGTGATGAATCAAGTGTGAGTTCTTCTACTAATTCACTGTCTTCTTTTTGAAGCGATCTGCCTAATTCGATTTTGTTTTTATAATAACTGAAAAGATCACCCTGAGCTGACAATTTTAAATTTCTGTATTCAATTATTTGTTCCTCTCTACTTTTAGAGAAAAGTGCTATTAGTTGTTTCTTTATAACTTCATAATCTTCCCTATACAATTGAGTCGAAATAATTAATTCTTGAATTTCCTCACCTACATAGTTCATTATATTTTCTTTCTTCCACTCATTATTTAAGTTCAACGCTCGGCATCTCTCATCAAATAAGTTCATCCACGGGAGAATATTTTTAATCTTCTTATTGTCGTACGTCGGAATTACTAGTCTTATTTCAGTTCGTCTTGTCTCTTCATTTCGTTTTTTCCACCCATCATTTGTTTGGGTACTTTCTGCATTTAACTTCTTGCTATTCTCCTCTTTTTCTATTTTTCCCTGACTCGTTTCTGCATCATCACGAAAATCTTGCTGTTGCACATAACTGTCGTCTAATTGCATCTTTAAGCTTTTTAGATCAGTCTCTGGGTTAGTTGTCATTTTTTTTTCTTATTCTTTTGAACAAAATGTCCGTCGTCAAAAGTCACAATTAATTTAATTCCTTTTACTTCTTTTCCGGAGCTTTAAACCAGCGGTTTTTGTTTTTTCACCCGCGACGTCGATCCTAGCGCGGCAATTTTCTTGGCTGTTGATGTTTCGTTCCATTTGTCAGTTATTTTTTCGGCTAATTATATTAATGAGCGTTAAACAGTAAAATTCTATTAAAGTCCTAGTGTGTTTTCAAATTCAGGAAGTAGACTGTCTTTCGCAGTGAAAGAGTTCAGGGTCATTCGCTCGCACACGCGCGTATCTTACATAACCATCGGATGTTCGAGCAGAGGGGGGGGGGGGGCTCTAGAAGAGGATCTACGCCTATGTGGCTTATATAACGGAAGAGAAAGAAATTACGCAGTTCGGGGAAATCTTTGATAGAATCAAGACGTGCGTCTGTCGGGAGCTCTGGGAGATGATTGAAAATGGCGATTTAGCTGGATTAATTTGGTATTTGATTAATGTTAATTAATAAAGAGGTGTTTAAAAGTTAATTCAGTATTAGTTCTTCCACCGGCCTATTGTTTGATGACTGCATTTAGAGTAATTAGTGTGTTTAGATGGGTGCACTGCGATAAGGGTAGTGACAAGAGCCGGGCAGGATATCGAATCGCGGTCTCGAATCCCCTTGCTTTTTAAAATTAGGTATAGGAATAAATTTAAATTTAATGTTTCCCATTTTTCGTCATCTCTCATCTCCGCGACAGCGCCATGTCAATCGGAAAGTAAATATCTGTTTGATAATTTTGTGGTTGGAGCTGCAATGCTAGTCGTTCGTCTCTCAATGCCAGCGAGAAGGTGCCGACACCGTCTTCACATTCATGAGTGCTTTCACGATGGATACTCTCCGCCGTCTTCAAAAGGATTTATCCGCCACTTGTGAGGTGGTTGATTCTGGTAGCTACAGTGTGTCTTCTTACAGCAAGATTTTCCACTACAGTGCCGCGTGATGCCGATCTTCATATATATGTAAAGGAAAAAAAAAATTCTCAAAGTTTCTTCGAGTGATGTGAAACGTCGATCTTCACATCTGGGGATAATAATATCCCGGAGCATTCACCGACAAAGCGTGATTTGTGTAGCTGTAACTCAACTAGTTTACCGATGAATCGGTATTTTCATTACCCGGAACAACCGGCGTGCAGGTTTGTGCTTTCCGACAAAGTGCTGTGTGTGTAACGAACAACTACGTGACATCAATTATTATTGAAATGTAAATAGGAAGAACTCAAAGTGCTTTTCATCGATTTTAAAAATGAAGGTGTTGAAGGACATCGGCCATCACAAGCAGAAACTACCTTTAAACGAGCATTATACGGAGAACCGAAAGAAGTTAATTAAATTGCCGCAAATTTTATTTTCTGTCTAATTTGAATTAATGATTTTAAAAAAAATGATGATTAAAGTGTTAAAGTTTCTTAAGGTAAGCCAAAAATTTATGATTTAACTATTGTAACTGAGATGGGTCTATGATTTTTAAAGTTCTTAATAGCTAGCTTGTTTTGATGTATAAAGTAGAATGTTATTTTGGAGGTGGCGTCAGAGTCTAAACAAAATTCAGTTAAATTTTGGGAGCAATATATCCATACTTTATACTGATGATCCCCACCCAGGTTTCACTGAAGAGCTGGAAACACTTTGGTACAACTATGGATTTGGGCACTTAACTTTTTCTGACGGCACTTCCCAATTGGCTTGCATTAAACATTTTAATTTCAGTGGAGTTTTGGATTACTGAATTAAAATTTTGCTGTTTATGTGTAGGATTTTGATTGGAATATTGAGAGTTGATAGACTTATTTCATGTTTTCGATTAATTAATACTTGACACTAGAAAAAGTTAATATTGTATTCTTCGAAACTAAAATAAGTAATCCAGCTTTTTGTTGTTTTGGAAGGGGGGGGGAAACAAAGTAGACTATCAGATTTTAAGCATTTGTAAAAGAAAAAGAAAAATTCTGCAGATTCTTCAGAGCTGGTGATGGTCCATTCTTTTTTTTTTATTATGTGATTTTTGAAGTGTTTTATTTTGATTTACGTTTTAATAGAAAATATTTTGAGTGTTTTTATGTAGTGATAAAATTTATATTGATAAATGTGATTTTTAAAAAAATAAGGTATGGAAATCATAGTAGTATTACTTTTATAGATATAGAGCGAGGGATTTTGATATGTTTTAATTTTTGTAATAGTAGGATTGTATAAGCAATATTGTTTAAAATGTGAGTCTATAACATATTTTACGATTTAAGTGAAGGATTTAAGTTTTGAACAAGCATGAGCTTGTTTCCTTCAATTCACATATTGGTTAGAGTTTTTAGTTGATTATTAACTGATTATGAAAAGTGCATAAGAATAAAAAATGAGAAAGTGATTTGTTTTGAGAATTGTAAAGAAATTTGAAGGATGATTGATTTTGATTCCATACTTTTTAAGATACCATTTACTGTTTATCTCATACATTTTAATAATCTCATTAATTGTGTATTCTTAATTCTATTGAGTGATTTTTAGCATTTTCATTTTTAGCTTTTAGTGTTATTGTGATATTCAGAACTGTTATATTCTAGTGATTTAGTACTTCTTTTTGGTTTTGTGCACAGATAAAAAGTAATGTTTAGTGTTGTTTTATGTGAACTTATGTCTCAAATGGAGACTCATGTAACCTGTAACCACACCTCATTTTGGTCCAGCTAATCGGATGTAGGAATTAATTTTAGGTTAGGGTTAAAAGTTTTAGCTGGAAAAAATTTAGGAATAATGTTGTTGGGTTTCTCTGGGTTGTTGTGTGGGGAACGTACCGCCCTGCACGGCAATTTTTAGTTGTTGATTTGAAAATAATTTTAATTGTTTTTCTCTTCTGGGGACGTGCTGCTGAAATTAGCTACTCCTTGTGTGCGCGCCTTCAGGGGGAAGAGGGGGGAAATTGTGATGATTAAAGCATAAGCTATAGTTAATTATATTAATGAGTGTTAAACAGTAAAATTCTATTAAAGTCCTAGTGTGTTTTCAAATTCAGGAAGTCGACTGTCTTTCGCAGCGAAAGAGTTCAGGGTCATTCGCTCGCACACGCGCGTATCTTACATAACCATCGGATGTTCGAGCAGAGGGGGGGGGGGCTCTAGAAGAGGATCTACGCCTATGTGGCTTATATAACGGAAGAGAAAGAAATTACGCTGTTCGGGGAAATCTTTGATAGAATCAAGACGTGCGTCTGTCGGGAGCTGTGGGAGATGATTGAAAATGGCGATTTAGCTGGATTAATTTGGTATTTGATTAATGTTAATTAATAAAGAGGTGTTTAAAAGTTAATTCAGTATTAGTTCTTCCACTGGCCTACTGTTTGATGACTGCATTTAGAGTAATTAGTGTGTTTAGATGGGTGCACGGCGATAGGGGCCGTGACATATATATATATATATATATATATATATATATATATATATATATATATATATATATATATATATATATATATATATACAGTGATTTCCGCTTATAAGTATCACGTTTGTTATTACTGTTTTTGATTCTTATAAGCGGTTGATTCGTATAACCGAAACTTCCCTTTGGACAGGCACACATACACAAATATATACTTGTACATATATATAAACACACAGGCACATATATACATAATTTACCATTAAATACTCTTTAATTTACGTTATTTATCATTTATTAAAATTATTTTTTATAATTTTAAAAATACTCAATTTCTAAGCAAATACTATAACTCAATTTCTAGACTTATAAGTAATAACACATGATTATAAAATCAACAAGAGATACCTTCTCTTTGACTACACTTTGGAAGAGCATCATATCTAATTAACAAGTTCTGTTTTTCAGAAAAACTAAGAGTTTTCCTTGTTTTTATCATATTTGAATTCGACTATCAAAAAGTTCTAACACTAACTGGCAATTTTGTTAGAAAACTAAAGTGAATACTAGCGACGTATGCTTATTACAGTGTCAGACGAAGATTCACTTTATAGCTTACATTTCACGGTTTGATTCTGAATCAAACCGTGAAACGTTTGATTCAGCATCTGGTTCATCTGATTCAGCAAAATGGATCCGTTTACTTTTCACGATTTGAAGTGCTGAATCCCCTGTCCCGTTTGCGTAAGTGATGGTGGACACTTCGCGGAAGATTAATGTGTTTCATGGTCCAGAAATCCGCATCCAGCCAGTAAGTGGTGGGAATAAGGAGTGCCTGTCTGGAGAAAAGCGAAATCGGACCCGGGCGGGTTAGATGGCCCTGGTTAAGTTAATAAGACAGTGTTTAGCAAAAACGTATAAGGAGAAACTCTTATGTTATGTCTAAAGGAATGTATTTTACGACTGTTTTCCACCCCAAAGTTTTATCAATCTTTCTTTTCAAAAACTTAAGAAAGAATTTCGTACCTTTTGAGAGTTCAAGTGGCAGTTTTTGGAAAAATGAAAGGAAGTCGAAGATTACAATCTGATTCTTATAACCGGTGGATTGATTCTTTAAAGCGGAAATTTTAACATGGAAGTAATACATTTGTTTTTGTTTTTGGGATATTGATTCTTATAAACGGTTGATTCTTATAACCACTGATCACTATAAGCGGTGGTTACTGTATATATATATATATATATATATATATATATATATATATATATATATATATATATATATAATATATATATACATATATATATATATATATATATATATATTTATATATATATATATATATATATATATATATATATATATATATATATATATATATATATATATATATATATATATATATATATATATACCGGGTGACCAGAATTAAATCACCATTACTCTGACCTACATATACATTTGACTACTTACTGTAAAGACTTCAAATTTTGTACACATACTATTGAAGAAAAAATATTTCTTTCCTGAAATCACTGATAGAGAACACTGTACAACTGGACATATGCTGAAAATACATAAATACACATCTTAAGCACATTTTATTTGAACGTACCAAACATTCACGTGACAAACACATTACTGTCGCAGGGAATGCGGCTCAATATGATTCCCTTCTTGTAGATATAAAATATACAGTCTGTGGACAGCTTGTTCAACTGCGGATTGTACCTGGTCGACTGAAATTCTTCTCACATGCAGAGCGATACCTTCTTTCAAGTCTGTCAAGGTTAATGGATGACCCCGATAAAGAAGATTTTTTTAAGCTGTGGGGGATTTTTCCCCACAGCCAAAAATCCCCCAGATTAAGATCAGGAGAACGAGATGGCCAGGTTATTGGAAACACACGACTGATTATTCTGTAATTAGTGAAACGTTGACGAATAAACTGCTGCACACAGAGTCCATTTTGTGGAAGCACCCCATCTTGCATAAAAGTAACTGAATCAAGACATTGCCGCTCTTGCAAATGAGGTAGAATAAAAGTTTCAAGCATCCGGTTGTACCTGTTGGCCGTCACGGCGCATGTCACAGGGCCATTGCGAGTAGCATCTTCGAAAAAGAAAGGTCTAAGAATGAATGTGCCTATGAATCCACACCGGACTGTAACTAACGGGGAGTTGAATGGAATCTCATGTAAGGTACGAGGATTTACCGTGTCCCAAATGGGACAGTTACGGGTGATCCCTGTTCCACTGAGGTGGAAATGGGCCTCGTCACATCACAGAGTCTACCATGGCCACGATGCATCCACTTCAACTTTAGCAAGAAATTTCAATGCAAAGGTCAATCACTTCTCCATGCTGATGGCCAGCAACTGTTGATTATGAAGGATTTTTTATGGGAAACAATGCATCATATTTCTCAGTACGTTCCACACTGAGTTACTGGGAACACCCAAGTGTCGTGACACTGCACGTGCAACTAAGACAGTCTACAACATTATCCATTGACTGTTCATAAATAGCGGTGGCAACATCTTCAACGACATCTGAACGAACCGGTTGTTTCCTCGACCCGGTTGAAGTCTAAGATGTCCAGATATCTCGAATCATATGATAATTCTCCTCATACCTTTTGGATTAAATGGTACTTTGCGCAAATTCTTAAGACGTCGAATATCTAGAAGTGTAGCTGCAGCATTTCCTTTGTTTTCATAAAAGAGCTTCACAAGCAAAGCGCGTTCTAGCAGCGGGACAGACATCAATGAAAACAATGACATTCCCCAGAGTATTTTCACTTTTATACACAGAATATTGCTGGAAACCATGGGTATATTGAATTTTTTTGCTTACAGTGTGAAATTGCAGGTACAATAGCAATTTAAGCTTTTTCACTTTTTTTTATTTTCTCTTTCTACATAAGGATAATATGAATTAAAAAGGAAAACTTCCATTTTGCATGTTTTTGTTTATTTCTATTATCATCTTAGTCAGTTTAATATATTTTCTGTTGTACAGCGTCACCTATGTATGCGCCTTCTGTTGTACAGCACCACCTGTTATTGGAACTAAATTTTTGCGATATATTTATATATATATATATTGTATATATATATATATATATATATATATATATATATTGTATATATATATATATGTATATATATATTGTATATATATATATATATATATATATATATTGTATATATATATATATATGTATATATATATATATATGTACATATATATACATATACATATATATATATACATGTACATATATATACATATATATATATATATATATATATATATATATATATATATATATATATATATATATATATATATATATATTCATTCATTTATTTATCTATTTAATTATTTATACACTTTATTCAGAAAATTATTTACGTGGCGTCTTAAATGCAATTACTACGATTTGAAAATTTGTTCTTTCTTGAATGTATAACTCCATTATCCAATAAAACAAGTTTCAATCACATTTTACGCATTAGTTTAATGACTTATTTTTGTTACACGGAATTAGATTCTCTGACCATAAAACATTTTTTATCACGTCGTTAATTATACATTTATTCAGTAAATAAAGGCTATACTTTTTTAATTTGCTGCAAAAGGATGATAGGGAAATATAATTTTCTTTTAAACCTTTACCTCTATTTCTTTTTAAAAGATTAATTTTCTTTAAATGAAAAAAAGAAAAAAAAAGAAAATCACAGTTTCAAAAACAAATATTTTTCCATTAATTTTAATCTTATTTCTTT
>OU015496.1:134703872-134863872 GCA_907164885.2 Dolomedes plantarius
TTCTTTTGTTTTTCTGTAAAAATTTTGTCAGCGAAAATTTGTTAGAGTAGTTAAAGGAAATTGCACCCTGAAAAAATTCAGAACATTTACTTCTTTAAAATGATTAGATTAATTCTTAAGGTCCGCATTACATTCTTTCGTAAAAAAACGTTCTTATCAAATTGTGGTTATTACCTTTTTTTATTATTATTTCGCACTCTCTGGGCATTGTGTTGTTAATATATTTTGAATGTGTTTCCAATCTTATTGGCCGATCACTTTTATGAAAATAATCGTTTCTTTTGGGTAAGGAATGGCTATTACATATCCCAAGGGGATTATTACAGATTTTCCGCAACACCTGAGTCCTTTGTTACAAAAATACAGATCTCTAAGAACTGGCCGGCAGTTTTGTTTTCAGTCGTACTTATATATGGATATATATGTATATATATTTTTTACTCTTAAATGCTGAATAAATGTTCTGGGTTTTATTTAGAAAACCAATATATTTTTGTCAATGATTTGTTTTAAAGAAAGTATGAGGAATAAATGAAGCTAATTTTTTTTACTATATATATATATATATATATATAAATAATTGTTAAAACCAGAATAAATATTCTGAGTTTCATCGAAAGGCATGGAGGGTATTACTAAACTTATAAGCTTTTCGTTCTGCATGTTAAGCTGCATGTATGTATAATCTATCTCTGAGGGATCGTAAGTATAATCTATCTCTGTATAAGGAACATTATAAAGTTAACTCGTCTGCTTAGGTTCCGAGGTCTTCTTTTGAAAAATATGCAATGGTGATTAAAGATGCAAAGTTTTGTACGCATGCGATACAAATTCCCAAAAGCAAATATAAATGTCATAACATTTGAAGAAAAAAAAGGAATTTTTGGTAAGTTTAGCAAAGTTAATGTTTTAGCAAAATTCAATGCTTACGCCAAACGGTGTACAGTCAGTTAATGGAAATTTTAATTTCCTTTATATTATGTACCAATGTGACATATACTTGTGCAAAAACAAAATGTTTTAAAATATTTTCATAAATTACTAAAATAAATCAAACTGTGTTGAAAGCTAAATATTTAAAAGAAAATTTATGTTAATTTTAGTATAGAGATACCTGTAAAGAAATTAAATTAATATAGATCTAGGCTTTTACTCTCAAATATAGTTAGTAATACATAAATAACTATTTCAAAATTTCAATGAAATATATTTAAAACTTTTAAGTAATACTATTCTCGTATAAAAAAATACGTGAAAACTTACTTTGTTATATATATATACATATATATAACAAATATATATGTATATATATACATATATATACATATATATATATATATATATATATATATATATATATATATACATATATATATATATATATATATATATATATATATATATATATATATATATATATATATATATATATATATATATATATATATATATATATATATATATATATATATTAATCTAATCATGTTTCAATAAGATTTTTTTTCTCAATAATATAAACATATTTAGTGTTTTTTTTACAACTGCAATGTATCTTAATGACTCTTTATATAATTACGTATTAGTGAAGAATCAGTTGGGTTATTTAATGAATTCTTATTTTGAACTTTATGTATTATATGTTATGTTACACATCCTGTCACGGAAATGAGTTAGAATAATTATAAAAACAAGATAAAAAGAACTTTTTATATACCATGTTTTTAAATTTTCTGTTTAATCATATAAACGTGGCAATTCTAGGTATTAATAAATAATTTTAAAAAAAATTTGATGAATTATCTCATCAACTTAAAAGAAAATGAAGTTAATTGGAAGTTAACTTGCGTTTAACTTTTCGTTCCCATCCCGGTCGATAGATGGCTGCAACAGTCTACAAAACAAAATTAACTGAAAATGAATTCAATCCTGCTTAAAGATGGCTAAAAATATTAAATTAATTCATTGTCATCGTGTTCTGAACTATTCTAAAAGTTTTAAATGTCTAGCTAGTCGGGAATTTAGTTAAAAATCGATTGCAAGATTTGAACTGGACAAACACACACACAAACAAGAAAGCGAGTTAATAAAATTATGGTAGTAAATGTTGATCATATAAATGAAAATGAATACAGAACTTTCCTCTTTACTGCTGTTTATTTAGATTGAGATCTCCAGACATTTACGACCGAAATAAACAAGCAAAAATTAGCCCGTGTTAATAAATCAAAAGTTCACGCCAGTGATATTTTGTAGTATTGCACATTGCACTTATTGAAATAAAAGAATTGCAGTACTTCCATACAACTCTGTTACACATAAATTTTGCTGCCATTTACGTACTAATATTGCTATAGGGTTGCATTCTTTGCAGCTTTTATGAGAATCCTGATATTTTTGATTTGCAAATGTCATTTATATAGACTTAATTAATCGTTTACAACAAAGTGCTCGGATATTTTTCTAACAAAGACAAGATTTTGCTTTTGAATTTTTATGTTCATCCTAAATATATTATGTATTTAGTATCGACACTAATTTGAGATATCTTAAATTATTTCTCTCTCCCAGAACCATGAACTGACACCTATGACAATTTTAATTTTTAAGACACGCAGCTCTTAAGCTTGCTATAGAGACGGATTTATAGAAGCCATGGAGTAACACTCTAAATTACGAAACTTAACATAAGAAAAATAAAAGTAAGTTATTTTATTCACTTTTCTTTCTACAAATTGCGACCTTTCTACATTTTGATTTTCCTCTCTTCAAGAAAGCGCCTTTTTGTAACTTCTGCTTTAAGATATAATGACAGGAACTGGTTCAGTAAAAAATGTTTATCCCTAAACATACATTAGACTCTGCAAAAACGAGAATTATATAAATAAATAAATAAATAAATAAGCAAATATATATATATATATATATATATATATATATATATATATATATATATATATATATATATATATATATATATATATATATATATATATATATATATATATATATATATAAATATGCCCTTTGTGATTACATATTATGTAACTTTTTTTAAAAATAGCAATATTAAATTGCAACAATACTATAACATATAATCACAGCATCGATTGTTTGGATTATACGAATTTTATCCTAAAAATTTAAACATTATGAAACATTACATTAGTGAGTTTTAATTAAACGAGAAAACATAAAAATGTATTCTCGTTTAATTAAAACTCACTAATTAGACATGAACCTTAGATATTATGCAAAATAAATACTTTTCAAACTTATGTATTCTTCGGTTTTACATATGTCCGTGAATGAAGTAATTTATGTTAAACTTCATTGGTATAGAAGAGTTTTTTACCTTTAAAAGAAAGAATGGTTTCCCTAAAGGATTATTTTAGATCATTCAAGCCACCTGAGACCTCCCAAAAGAAATGCAATCGTTTTCCGGAGCATATCTTGTAGTACAAGAAAATGTTCGACAATTTCACGCAGATTTATTAATTTTAGGCGCGTAGAAAACTTTTTAAGATGAATGCTATTCTTTCAGGATGAAAATTACTATTTTGCATACTTTTTTAATATTTATACTTTCTTAATTATTCAGAAATCGAAAGTATTTTTGCCATCTATAGGGTAGTTTTAAATGAAACGATGTAATTTCTGAGTTTATATATATATATATATATATATATATATATATATATATATATATGTGTGTATGTGTGTGTGTTTATAATAGCATCATGGAAAGCTCCATGTAATTTATTTTGCAGCATTACTGAATGAATATATTTTTATTACTGATAAAAGTAAAGTTAAAGTTTTACACTTTTTTTACACAAAATGCATTATCACTAGCTGCTTGTAATCCAGTCTGTAGCATTAAGAAAGGAATATATTTATCGTTTTTGAAAATTGTAAAGTGGAAAATTTACCCTGTTTTATTCACTAAATGCATTATGGCAAGTTGCACATAATTTAGTTTGTAATATTACTGAATGTATATTTTTGTTTATACCTGTTAAATGTAAAATTTGAAATTAAACTCTTTATACTCTAATAGCATTAGGATAAGTTGCATGTAAATCGGTTTGAAACATTATTGAATGAATGTTTTGTTATTGCCGATAAATGTAAAGTGAGAAATTGACAGTCCTTATACACTAACTTGCTTGAAATTTAGTTTGTAATACTATTCAAGAATATTTTTGTTATAACCGGTAAATGTAAAGTGAGAAATTAACACTCTTTAATTCCTAATAGCATTATGGTAAGAGCATGAAATTTAGTTTGTAGTACTACTGAAGGAATATTTTTGTTATTAACGATAAATATAAAGTGACAAATTAACATTCTTCTTTCATTGCAAGAAATAAAGTGTTAAATTTAGAGAACCTTTAGAAAACAATTTTATCAGTTTGTTTTCGACAATGCATTCCCATATTACGTCATTTAATGATATACAGTTTAATTTTCGATCTGAAAAATTTCGACGGCTAAACCGAATACGTTATAACGCTCTGTTAAAAACATTGAATTATTCACGTTTTAACTTCGCTTTTCCTGGACGCAACACAGGATTTATTATTTCTCACAGGGATGCACAATCCTGGCTCGAATTGCTTCATAGATTTCACAACTCTATTATTCAGAGAAAGACACCCATAAATTCGGGCGGATATCTCATTCGACGCAGCACAAAACAGAGATAATTAATGGATAAATTTTGGGGGCTTTCCCGATGTTGGGGGAAAACATCTGATTTGCGAACATCTAAGTCTGAATTTCCACTGCGCTGATGATCGGAATGCATGAATATTCATGTTTACTGGAATAAGATAAGGGGGAACGTTCGGTCAGATAAATCATGTATACGTAAGATCGAAGGTTTAATGGGTTTATACATTCTGTAACAGGTGCGATAAAATCATTGTGTCCGTAGGACATCCAAACAATGCATAAACACAGATAACTTGACCTAAACAGTTTGGATGTATGTTTGGGGAAACTTGTGTATGTTTCTAGTGTTGGATAGCTCTATCACATGGACAACAATTATTTGTCTAGAATAAATGTTAAATGAAACACACCAGCAAAATCGTCAACAATTTAACCATGAAAAAAAACAGATATATATATATATATATATATATATATATATATATATATATATATATATATATATATATATATATATATATATATATATGTTATGACAAAAAAGTATTCATTATTTCCTAACTTAATTAAATTCGTTCCCTAACTAAATTTTTCCAAGTGTGGAAAACGAATCGAATACCTCCAGAGGCATGCCGGAAGGCATGCGCTAAAGACAGATTGAAAGGAAAGAAGAAGCGCAAGTTGAAAGCGAAAACGCACAAGTGTGGACATAGCTTAATGCCTTAATAAATTAATTATTACATATGAAACTGTGTATCTTTATTCGAGTTCAACCACTTCGGCCCCAAGTCTACAATTTTACAATGTGTTTAAAGATATCCTAATGATGAATCCTAACACACACACACACATAAATATATATATATATATACTAGCTGAATACCCGTGCTTCGCTACGGGGTACATTTTAGGATAATTACAATGAAAAAGTAGTGAAATTGCTTTTTAGGGGATTTTCTTATAAACAATATATCTTGTTTCTTCATTGGGCGGAACTAATATTACCAGGCTCGTCTGCGAACTTACGCGTGAGTAAGCTACGTAAAACTGACCGTGCGAGAAACAATTTTCTCGTAAATGTACGCCAGCATATTTTAAAGTTTGGCTTTGGGACTTATTTATCGTCATAGCGAAGCATATTTTGTGAGGAAATTACAGTTTTATATATAGATTTGATTTAATATCCATAAAACATACTAATTTGAACAAAATTAAAAAAAAATTCCATCTCAATTTGTCTAGTGGTTAAATTTTATCTTTTACTGTATTTTAATATTTTCTTTGTCAATTAATTTCGTTGTTATGCACGTGACGCAAAATTAATTTAAAGTATCACAAAAAGAAAACTGATTACTACCAAACGATTACTGTTTTGGAAGCTAATGTTCTGCTAATTTCCAGTAAAAGCTAAAATCATTTGAAAACCACACACCAGTGTTCCACTCACACGCAACACTATAAACTCCTAAAAGAATGCAAGAATAAAGCGTATAAAAAATATAAATCTATTAATTTAAATAATTAAACACACACAAATGTATAAATTACACAAAAGTTTACTTAAATTCTTTAATCTGTCTACATCTCCAGTATAGAAATATTTTCGGGGCATTTACAGAACATGGTATATTTCACTTTTGAAAACACGCATTAAATGAGCATCATCTCAATGAGAAATTTCTGAAATGAGCATGGCAATGAAGATCGTGTGTTTACAAACAACAGCAGTAACCGAAATTCGTTCAAATATAAATTTTATGAGTATTATGGTAGTGAGTTGTGTATATAAATAAAAACTTTCCAAACGATTACTCTTTTGGATGCTAATGTTCTGCTAATTTCCAGTAAAAGCTAAAATCATTTGAAAACCACACACCAGTGTTCCACTCACACGCCACATTATAAAACTGAATTACAGTACTCTACATTTATATGGGCATTGAAAATTGTAGTTAGTAGAGGGCAATACGGGACAATCCACGCATTGTCTATAGACACTTGCTTTCTTTGGCTATTATTTGATCCGTAATATCTGCCTCATATGTCGTATGTTTCTAAACGCCATTCCCGAATGAAGAAATCGTGTAGAGGAGGCTTCTGCAACATGTGGACAGAGACAGTTGTTTTGTGACAACTGACTGAAGTGGTGTTATCTTTGGCTATTATTTGATCCGTAATATCTGCCTCATATGCCGTATGTTTCTAAACGTCATTCCCATATGAACCACAGCCTAATTCCTTTAAAATGGAACAAAATGAGTAACTCCACTTAACCATGCAATCCACTACTGCTGCAGGGGCATCAAAATGTGAGAATACAGAGTTTAAATCAGCCAAAACTGCAATTATGGTGTACATGTGACACCTAACTTCTCCAAAAATCTTTGCCTTTGTGATAAGACTCATAAGTGATTTTTGTTTTTGATGAAACACTCTTGCTAACAAATCATGACGATCCTGTGGTTTTTGTCCAACTATTCTTTGCTGTTGTTGTCTGATTCCTTCCAGTCTCACTTCTCTTTCCGGGGTAAAGATTCGGAAAACCATTCGGGAAAAGCTGAAAAGTAAACAATACCAAATTAATTTAAAAACGAAATACAGTATAAATAACGTAGAAAAAATAACAGTATGAATAACACAATATGAATAAAAAAGTACAGGCTAATACAAAAAAAAAATTTAAATCGTAGTAAGCAATGAAAAATATTTTACACACTTCAATAATAGCAAAACAAAACATGATGATAAAATAGAAAGGAAAGTTAAAACAGAAGTAAGAAGTTGAATTCTAAAAATATAAATGAGGTATAAATCAGCTATTTATTCTAATTTATGAATCAGGACATGAAAAAATTACAGCATGTAAAAAAAATTAACCTTACCTCCATTAATTTCAACACTTCTTGACATGTGGCTTGTCCAATCATGTGAAATATAATTCTTGACAATAATTCTTGTTAACCTAAACTGTTATTTGTGTTTTTTTTAATTTCTAAAAGTTATGTTCTCAAAATATGACAATTAAGAAAAAGATATCACCTAGAAAAAATAAATCATGCTACTTAAGAAAGTCATACCATAAATTTCTATAAAATTAATGTGCAACTATATTTGACGTACAAAATAATGCATATTTAATACATTGTTAACATCAAAAATTTCCACAATCAAAAGCTAAAATTAGTTTAAAATATTAGCTTTAGGATTTTGTGCAGAATGATAGGTGTTTTAGCTAAATTTCATTAAAAATTACTGCAAATTGATCAATTTATAAAAAAGGTATGCTATTTACAGGTAAGTTTTTGTTTCTTTTTTTTATTTGTAAGTGCTATTTTAGCATAAGAGACGAAAAAAACCTTTACAAAATTATTTTTTCTCAAAGCTAAACACAAACATAATTAACAGCTGTTTTAAAACACCCCTGGTAAACATTGTTAAGTTTTGAAGTATTAGAATGATAATAAAAAATATTCCAGAGTTTCAGACAGAAGCATAAAAAGAAAGAATATGCAAAAAAGTAACTAAATTAAACAAAAATTGACAGAATACAGAAAAAGTGAACACCGGCAAAAGTAAATAAAACGTTTCCTTGTGCGCATGCGCATTTCTTATGAATGATTGATTCCAACGCCTAGAGTACCGCGTTGAAAGAACCACATAAAATTTGTGTTGAAATATCGTTCTTTAAAATTCAATTAAAAGTCGAAATTTTAAGATAGAGACTTGATATGAGGTTTATATGAATGAGAAAGCATTCATCTTCCAGATGATGTAAATATTTTCTTTGTAAGATAAAAACACGAAGAGCATCGACCGTAGATGCATAAAAGGGCGAAAAAAAATTTAAAAAGTGGTTTTAATATTTTGATGAAAATATTAGTCTGTTTTAAATTATTTTTAAACAAATGAGGTCTTGTTTGAAGGAGAAATGTCTGTAGTCTTAGATTGTAAAAAGATCAAAATTTTACGATCATTTTTTGCCGAGAATCTGTAGTTAAAAAAACATAAAATATCGCACAAAACATAAAATAAAAAATTTTCTAGAATAAAATTTAAAATTCGGGCTTCGAGGTGCACCTTCCCATAGTCTGAACTACCCGTGTGCCGAATTTGACGTCTGTAAGTTTCACAGATTCACCTGGGGATCGCATACACACACGCACACACACACGCAAACACTCTCTTTTATTAATAAGATATATATATATATATATATATATATATATATACCGGGTGTCCCAAAAATGACCGACGATTTGAAAAATCAATTACAGAAAAACGGATGGTGATAGAAATGTACGGTTTGCCGCGTTCTGCTTGGGAAACCAGGGAATTTATTCTCAGTAATTTTAAAAATTAGTTACAAAGATCGTAAACAGATGGCGCTGCTGACTGGGAAAAACTATAAAACAATGTTTTCAAAGCAAGAAGCATACGCGAATTGGCATGGATTGGCCTCCCTATACGCCAGATTCGACGCCATGCAATTTTTTTCTTCTGGGGTACTTGAAGGATCAAGTGCATCGTCACAATCCACAAACTGTAGATGAACTGGAACAGTACATCTCTGCTGCTTGTCAAAATATTCAAACTGAAATGTTTGCATGGCCGTCTGTGAATTTTGACCTCAGACTCCACCCCGTTGTTGCTGTATATGGTGGTTATTCTGAAAACATTGTTTTATAGTTTTTCCCAGTCAGCAGCGCCATCTGTTGATGAACTTTGTAACTAATTTTGAAAATTGGTGAGAATAAATTCCCTGGTTACCTAAGCAGAATGCAGCAAACCGTACATTTCTATTGCCTTCTATTTTTATTTAATTGTTTTTTTATATCGTCGGTCACTTTTGGGACACCCGGTATATATATATATTATATATACAGATAGAGTACAAAATAATACGAACACCTGTGAAAAGTATGACGTATTTCACAGCTGAAGTACAGCCGCGCCACCTGCAACAGATGTCTGCCACCTAGTTAGCGTGAAGAGGAAGGTATCAGTCTCTCAACAGCAGTCAACTACGTTGCATGCTTCTATCGAACTGTCTGTGATAAGTTGAAATGTTAGACCTGTCACAGTTTCAAAGAGGAATGATAGTTGGGGCGCGTTTAAGTGGAGCATCGCTAACGGAAACAGCAAACCTTTTGGGGTTTGCAAGGAGTACGGTATCAACCGTTATGACAGCGTACATGAAAGAGGGTAAGACGACGTCTTCAAAGCACAACAGTGGCCGAAAGTCCAACCTTGCTGATAGGGATAGACGGGTCTTGAAGTGCATAGTAGCCGGAAAGCACAAGCAATCGTTATCCGAGATAACATCCGAAATGAACAGTCATCTCCAGGACCCCGTTTCAACAAAAACTGTCAAAAGGGAACTTCATGCTGCGAACATTTATGGCAGAGTGGCAATTCATAAACCCTTGGTGACAGCAACTAATGCTTTCAAGCGACGCTAATGGTGCAGAGATCACAAAGGCTGGTCCCCACAGCAGTGGCAACAGGTAATATGGTCAGATGAATCGTCATTCACCCTATTTTAGACGAAGGGACGTGTTTATGTCTGGAGAACGCCCAAAGAAGCGTTTCATCCTGAATGCTTCTTGCCGACTGTGAAGCGTGGGGGTGGCTCCATTATGGTATGGGGTGTGATATCTTGGCGCGGTATTGGGCCATTTGTTATTCTTCATGTGAGGATCAAATCCAATCACTATCTAAGAGTTCTAGGGGATTATGTCCATCCTTTTGTCCAGACTGAATTCCCTGGAGAGCGACCACTTTTTCAAGGCGACAACACCCCTATCCACACTGCTAGGTGTGTTCAAGAATGGTTCCAAGAGCATGGAGATGCAGTTGAATATCTCGCCTGGCCCCCTCAGTCTCCGGACTTGAATATTATTGAACATTTATGGCAATATTTGGAGTCCAAACTTCGTCCCGATTTACACCTCCATCCGGACTTTCGGAATTAGAGACCGCTCTGCAGGAGGAATGGCTTAATATTCCTTTAAATATTGTCCATGACCTTTATGCATCTATCCCACGTCGCATTAAACCTGTACTTCAGTCAAAGGGTGGTCCAACCCCCTATTGATAAAGATTTTCCATTATTTCACAGGTGTTCGTATTATTTTGTCCACCATCTGTATATATATATATATATATATATATACTCAAGAGACAAAACATTATAACCAGCCCTACATTTTGCAATGAATTCGCCTGGATGACGTGGAAGGCACGTGATCAGGTGGAAGAGGCATTTAACTGCTGCTGGAGAGTCTGAAGAATCATTCTTTCACTTACTTCTGTGTGTGATGGGAAAGGCTGCAGATCTAAGCGACTTTGATAGAGGGCAGATTGTAATGGCTCGAAGGCTCGGAACAAGCATTTCCGAAACTGCACGACTCGTGAGTTTTTCGTGACCTACAGTTGTTAGTACTTATGCAAAGTGGATAAATGACTGTGAAACCAGCAGTAGTCGACATGGTGTTGGACGTCCACACGCTATCAAAGAAAAAGGTCGTCGGAGACTGTCTCGCATGGTGAAGCAAAATCGGAGCCAGACAGTGGCTCAGCTGACAGCCCAATACAATGCAGGGCCAAGTAGAATAGTATCGCAGCACACTGTTCAGCGGACACTGTTGGATATGGGGCTACGCAGCAAACGTCCCACTCGTGTGCCTTTGCTGACCAAGCGTCATCGCCAACTGCGCCTGCGCTGGGCCCGGAAACATCGCGACTGGTCCATGGATCAGTGGGACAGAGTTGCCTGGTCAGATGAATCACGGTTTGTCATTCAGCCGATGGCCGTGTCAGGATACGCCGTCTTCCAGGAGAACTGTTGCTCCCTCAATGTACAGTAGGTCATATACAGTCCGGTGGTGGCGGTATTATGCTTTGGGGGACGTTTTCTTGGACGTCTCTGGGACCCGTGGTTGTGGTAGAGCAGACTATGAATGCTACAGGGTATCTGAACATCATTGCGGACCAGTTGCACCCTTACATGGCCTCTGTTTTTCCAGCTGGAAATGGAATGTTCCAACAGGACAACGCCCCGTGTCACAAGGCTAAAATTGTGTTGGAGTGGTTCCAGGAACATGATGCTGAATTCCAGTTAATGTGCTGGCCGCCTAACTCACCGGATCTCAATCCAATAGAATACATTTGGGATGTCATGGTACGGCAGCTCAGAGTTCAAAGACCACCAATTCGCAATATCTCGGATTTGCGTGACCGTTGCTTAAACATCTGGTACAATCTGTCTCCGGCCATCTACCAAGGACTTGTGGCATCCATGCCAAGGCGGGTTGAAGCTGTGTTGCGCGCCAAAGGTGGGCCAACTCGTTATTGACAGGTGGTCATAATGTTTTGGCTCTTGAGTGTATTTTCTATTTTCATAATTGAAATGTCATAGTCTGGAATGTCAAATAAACGGGATAAAGTTTATTTTATTATATTTCAGTAATTTTAATGCTAGGAAAAACAGGAAATAATTATTCATCAGACACATAATTTTGTAACTAAAAATACTTTACACATTTTCTAATAGAATGTATTGCACTGAGTTACAATTTGCATAAAATTTACGATTTTAAAATTAAAAATGGAAATATAACTTACAATTTCTAGTGTATTTCTATGTAAAACTGGAAGTGAATTTTTTTAATCTATCGCTCACTCCTTTCAACAAAGTCATATCTCAAAAATCAGCAATTTTTAGCTGTGCTTGCTTTCAGAATGCCCTGAAAGAGTAGTATATCCCTGCAAGATCGTCATATCTCACCACTCAATATTTAGCCGCTAGAGAGCAGAATTAAAATTATTGACAGGTGTTATTGACTCGTTATTGACAGGTGGTCATAATGTTTTGGCTCTTGAGTGTATATATATATATATATATATATATATATATATATATATATATATATATATATATATATATATATATATATATAGTCTGTCACAAAATATAATATATGCACACAGAAGGGAACAAGCTACTATCACGAAACTTAACATGGATGTAGTGTATGAGGAGATAAGCAAATGATTACAAATTCAGAAGAACAGACCTTTTTATTAAAAACCTTTTCATTAAAATTTATGAAAAAGGTTACAAACCAGTAAGTAGTAAATCCACCTCTGGCAGCTATACAACCCGAAACACGGCGTGGCATCGAATAAATGAGGTCACCCATGACCTCCAGCGGAAAATCATTCTATAATCTTTGCAATTGGGCAGTAAATTCACCAGTATTCCGGGACGGCTGCAGTTGCCTTCCAAGCAGGTCCCAGACGTGGTCTATTCGCGATAGGTCTGGTGACCTGGCAGGCCATGGGAGTACGTCATATCCTTGAAGACATTGTTGGAGTCACGCAGTACGTGGGCGAGCGTTGCCTCGCTGATAAATGACACCTTGGCGACTTTATAGGATACTCAGTACAACTGGCGTTAAAATCTCGGCCACGTAACTGCGGGCCGTCAAAGTGTGTTAAAGGACGACTAGAGGTGATCGTGTGTCTCAATAAATCGCTTCCCACACTGTCACACCTTGTG
This sequence comes from Dolomedes plantarius, assembly GCA_907164885.2. NCBI lineage: Eukaryota > Metazoa > Arthropoda > Arachnida > Araneae > Dolomedidae > Dolomedes > Dolomedes plantarius. Next base: position 134,717,107 of record OU015496.1, read on the forward strand.
TAATAGCAGTATGCATCTCGACAGCAAATGCCGGTTCGGACCGGTGGCCTCGTCGCCTCCACACGCGTATGCGCTGGTCATCAGCATTGAAGCTGAATCAGGATTCATCGCTGAATATTACACACCTCCAGTCGGTCACACTCCAGCTTGCCCGAGGTAGGCAAAAATCTAATCGACACTGCCTATGATGTGGGGTCAGTGGTAGGCATCTTAATGGACGTCGACTCCTTATACCTGCCTCGGCCAGTCGTCTCCGAATGGTTTCCCTTGATACCACCGGATGTCTGGAAGATGGTAAATGGTGCCGAACCGATTCTTGCGACGTTGTTGGTGCGGACGGACCGCTCTTGTGATTGCGCGATTCTCTCGCGCATTTGTGTTCCTGGGATGCCCTGACCCTCCGCGACGGTAAACTATCCCTTCCGTGATCCATTGTTGCCAACACCGAGCAACTTCCATACCGCTCCGACCGAGGTTGCGGCCTATACGCCTGTTCAACCAACCTGCTTCTCAGAGGCCTACTATACCCCCCCTCTCAAAGTCCGACAATTGTTCGTACTATCGCCGGTTACGGCTCAGAGGCATCTCTAGTCACAATACCGTCCATCCAAGTAGACAGATTTGTTTGAATAATCCTATGGCACGAGCAATCATGCTTTCAAACTCTCCCAGCAGCGCATCACACATTCGCATAGCGCGCCTACTCCCTTCTCATTGCCGTCGAAATATTAATCGTTTGTATTTCTCTTACCACACTACATTCCGGTTTCTTGATATTAGCTCGATTTCTTCTGGGAGCATATATTTTTTTGTGACAGTATATATATATATATATATATATATATATATATATATATATATATATATATATATATATATATATATATATATATATATATATGTATATATATATGTATATAATAGTATATAACCCCCGTCAAAAATGACGGAATATTGATCAGCGTTTTCTTCTCATAAGAGTTCATACGAACAACTTCAAAAAAAGAAACAATACTTTAACAGCAGTAAACAACAATAAAATAAAACAAAAAGAAAACAAAAGTAAATGACTGACCACATAGCAAGCATTGCTGAAAACGAAACTGAAAAATTATGTAGTAGAATGAATTCGAATTTCAAGTGAATGACTCAATTGAATAAATAATTCTTTTCATATTTAGCAAAGTGAAACACAATTTAATTAACATTAAAATTAAACATTAAAAATGTAGTTATTTAAAGGGAATATGGAAAACCATGGAGTAGAATAAATTCGAAATTCAAGTGAATGACTCAATTGAATAAATGATTTTTTTTAATGAATATTTCAATTTGAAGATATTTCAAAAACTAAACCGTTTTGAGCTATGGTATTCACTTGAGATTTTCATATTTTTAAAGGGCTTTCAAAATATGTAACTTTTGTGGTATTACTTTTCAAGAAAAATTTCAGAAAAGGGCGTTGCATTGTTAAGATGTTTCCCACTTGGTCCGTCCCGGAATGGTTACCTACACTTTTCTGCTCCACGCTTTTATATAAGTCAAGATATATATATATATATATATATATATATATATATATATATATATATATATATATATATATATATATATATATAATATTAACGGGTTCTAAATGGGTCTGTTCAAGAACCACTTTGATTTTTACATACAAAACGTATATTTTACCCGTTCTTGTTTACTGTTGCGAGCCGTTGATTACAGGATCAGAGCAAGTTTTTCACCTTTGTGAGATTTTTCAAAATCAGGCTCTGCGATTGATTACGGGGGCAATGAAGACAACACCCATTGACTGTATGCTGCTCTGAACTTATAACAGGCCTTTCAAGATGATTATTTAAGAAAGTGCCCTTCTCCTTTGGGAGAGAATACTTTGAATCCCTGGGTATTTGTCCCTGTGGAACCAGGACTCTCTAGGCTGTGGGAGAAACTTTAAATCACATAATGGTTTTTGCCAGGGAGTTGCGGATATTATATCTAAGCTAGATTTTATTTACGAGGTTGAACATTTCTCACTCTCCATCAGCCCCATTGTAGGTAAAAGATTTTCTATCCACATAGAACTGATCAAGGATGTCTCTTAAGCGGAGACTAGTGATATAGTCTTAAGAACTCTCGCTCTCGAGACAATTGAATCATTTTACCCTGAGGAGGAATGATTAGGAATATATACTGACAGAGTGAGCGGTTGTGTTATCGCCGGTGCTGATGTTTACTGTGAACTTTTTTGCCTTTATACTCCCATCGGCATCGATAGATCGGCTTTCGATGGTTAGATCACGGCCATTTTCCAGGCCCTGTCACAACTCCGGTCACATCTAGACTCCTTTTCGTAAGTTGTATTATTATCGGATTCAGAGGCCGCACTTTAAGCAATTGACGCACCCAGCCACTCTCAAACTTTAACCATCGTAATTGCTTAAATCTCCTCAACTGGCTTGCCAGTAATAATAAGATAGAAGTTCTCCAGTGGATTCCGGACCACTGTGGAATGCAGGGAAATGAGGCGGCCGACTTCTTGGCAAAGAAGGGGACCTCAGTCCTTCAGAGAACTAATCACAGACTTCCTTTTAATAATATAAAATGTCTAATAAAGAGAATCTTCAGGGATTCTTTCCGCGAAGAACTCAAAAATCGCAACCTTAATAAACCATGGTTTAATCAGATTCTTAATGTCCCTCAGAGACTTAGGATGAAATCTGTCGCCATGTTTCGTCTGATATCTGGCCACGATTGCCTGCGTAAACATATATTGCCGCATCAACTTGGTTTCTGACCTTCTTTGTACCTTGTGTGATCTTCACGAGGAAATGGACTTGCCTCATCTGTCCTGATGTCCTGCTCTTCCTCGGACATCAATCTGTGAAAAGTACTGGATTGCTCGCTTTCATTTATAGATTTATTGTTGTCTTTTCGACGTTCAATTGTCTATTAATGTGCCATTGGAAATAATAAATATATGTATATATATATATATATATATATATATATATATATATATATATATCTCACAATCCTGATATTAAGCTAATCTAACAGAAAGGAGCAGAAATTTTAAATCATCAAATATTTTACTACACTGAATGGAACTGAACAATTCAACGCCACTAAACTACCTCCTACGTATCTCAAATGCACTCTAAATTTAACTTCACGTGTACTAGAGTTTAACTTTTAATCAAACAGCATACAGTGTTTGTGAAGGCAAATAGCTCTTGCATTGGTAAACCCTAAACAATACGATCACAAATGCACGTAAACACTCCCATTGTTCGACATAGGAAATAGATCTTTGTTGGGATCGGCAGTGTTACTAAATGTTAGATATGATTTGAGAATTCGGTTAAATGACCCACTAGGTTTGCGTATGGGGTCGCTGATAATTATTGAGTGGGATATCATACGCTTTCCAGCACGGTTTGAGGCGTGCTTGTTTTGAGGATAATATGCCGGTGCATCAGACTGACCGGATGTGCTTGAGCTAGATATGTTATATCGAATGAAGGACGGCATAAGCATAATAGAAAGTAAAACATAAATGATAGCTTATCAAGAAATGAAATTAAGATAAATTATATTATTGTTACGTTGCATAATTTACCCAAAATGCAGGAAAAAGTATACGTATATATATATATATATATATATATGTGTGTGTGTGTGTGTGTGTGTGTGTGTGTATACATATATATTTATTTAACACAGCCCTTGTATTAAAATAATCTATAGGATATAATGACTTATTTTAAGTCATCAAATATTTCAGAGCACACTTATGGAATAAACAATTTATCGCCTTCATATACCTACAGTTTCGTTTGTAAAGGCACATAGCTCTCGCATTGGTAAACCCCAAGAATGCGATCACAAATACACGTGATTACTCGAATTGTTCTACACAGGAAATATATCTTTGATGGGATTGGTACTGTTACAACATGTGAAATATGATGTTGAATTGGGTTAAATGACCTATCAGATATGCGTTTCGGTTCACTGATAATTAGTGAGTGGAATATCATACGAGTTTCAGCAAGTTTGGAGGTTGCTTGGTTTGAGTATCATGTGTGCGTGTGCATCAGATTGACCGGTTGTGCTAGAACTAGATATGGGATTTCTAATAATACAGCATAAGCTTAATTCAAGCAACAGCTTAAATGCTAATTTAATAAATGATGGAATAAAGATTAATTGAGTCGGTCATTGTGAAAAGGAGTCTTCTCTATTTTTAAAAAATTTACAAGACAAGCAAAAAACATTTTCGTTTTCATGCATTATTAGTTAAACTAAATTTAGTATTTATTATGTCTATAAGGTATCAATCCTGATGCAAAAATATAGTTTGCTAATATTTTTTGTTAAACTGGGGGGGGGGGGGCAGAAAAGTTTTTCCTCTACAGGAGATGGCCCCTTTTGAAAGTCAACTAAGTTTATCATATATACAAGACACATTTTTTTTAAACAACTTATTTTGACAAATTTAAGATAGTAAAACAGTACAAAGTAAAGTAATTAAATTTTAAAAAATTAATTTAAACAGTAAAAAAATAAAAAAAATTGAGTAAAATTGATAGTTTAAAACTCTTTTGGCTGTTCTTCTGCTGTTGTTGTCGGCCATTCGATGATTTTCTCTCAGAAAGCTTTCTTTTCGCTCGCAATGTATTGATAAAGTTTTCTGATGTCTTGCATTTTTTTATAGTAGTAAAAAACTTCCCTTGATAAGCAGGGTTGCTTTCAGGTAATGGAATGAATCGCTGGAAGCTTTTAATGCATGTTTTCTTTCTGTAGAAGGAAACGGTGTTGCATATGGCTATCGATGCTATCATGACTATCTCTAACTCTACTGTTTTGCTTACGTGGTTTAAATGATCTTCTCCGCGTACTTTTGCCATTTTTATTCTGTTCTGTTTATACTATTTATCTGGATTTCTCACTCCTTTTTTTCCTTTTTCCACTGGTGGTTTCAATTAGCACTTTCAATATCTGACACCTTAACGCAAGAACAATAAATAATGATATATATATGTATATATATATATATATATATATATACACACAAGAAAAATAACGCGAAGAATGTGATTACATGAGCCAAAGATATGAATCAGCTCATAGTTCATAGGAAGGATGATGGAACCTGCGGATGCCCTGCACAGGTTCACTTTGAAAACGCGCCATCACTCGGATATGACTCTTTTTCTAACTCGTCTTGTTCTGGTCTTGTTTGGCTGCTTTAGCTAGTGGAAACGATCCGATTTCATACGGAATGCTTTATCAGCATCATTATGAGACAGAATCTGCTAAAAAGAGAATTTAGGAGAAAAGTCAGGATGACCCCTTTTTCAAATGACCTATTCAGTTATATTATTTTTAGTAGCATAATAAACAGAAAATGCATGGAAAAAGAAACAAACACACTCACACACGTAAACGTACGGCGCTAAACTATTCTGAGACTTCAAACTAAATGTTACGTAACAGATATTAAAATCCATTACTTCTGGGTTTTAATTTTAATCAAACAGAACACAATGTTCGTGAACGCCAATAGATCTTGCACCTTTAACCTCACACAATATGAACACAGAAATACACGTGAACACTCCCATTGGTCGATACGGGAAATATATCTTTGTTGGGATCTGCAATGTTACAAAATGTTAGATATGATTTGAGGATTCGGTTAAATGACCCATTAGATTTGTGTGGGGAACAGCTGATAATTATTGAGTATAATATCATACGAGTTCCAGCGTTGTTTGAGGCATGATTGTTTTGAGTATAATACGCTGGTGCATCAGATTGAACGGGTGTGCTAGAACTATAAGAACTATATATCTTATTTAATATATAATACGGTATAAGCGTAGTTTAAATGAAAACTTAAATAATAAACTTTAATAAGAAATGAAATGAAGGTTGATTATATTACTGTTATGTAGCATAATGTTTTACAAATGCATGGAAAAGACCTGTATATACATATACATATGCATTTATATATATATATATATATATATATATATATATATATATATATATATATATATATATATATTTATATATACATATACAGAGGCTGTTCGAAAATTTTTTAGACGATTTTGCTAAGCGGTAATAAAAAGTATTTTGCTGCAAAAGAAATAATTGCAATTGTACTATGTTTTTAAAAGTCAAAATTATCGTCTACGGCTTGAAAGTTTTGTTTTTATTCAAAATGGCGTTTTTAACAAAGCAATGGTTCGAAGGCTACATTTATGCTCTTTCCGAAGAGAAATATGCATAGTCCGTTATCCAAAAACGATGTGAGAGTCATGGTTTTGTGATATCTAAAGCGTCGATAGGTACTATCGTCAACAAGAAAGAAAAAAAACGTCAAACTGGAGCCTCAAGTGGAAAAAAAATTCCAAACAAGTATCCAAGGAAATAACGGACATCTTCGACTATTGCAAAGGTACGTTGTTTAATGTTAAAAGAAAATCTCCCTAGTCAAAGGACAGTTGCAAAATCATTAAAATGCTCGGTGTCCAAAACAAAATGAAACAAAATGTCCAAAACAAAATTGTAAACAAAATGATAAACGTTGATTTAAATCTTAAGAAAGCTAAAAAACGGAATGTGCATCGTCTTCTTCCAAATCATATCGCTGAAAGCAGGACACGCTGCAGAATTCTATATGAGAAACACTTATCCAAAAAAAAATGGAAAAAAATTGTCACAATAGATGAATCATGGGTGTATTTAAATGATTGCAACAAAAAAAGAGCCATTTATTATCATAAAAGGGGAGAAAACATTTAAGTACATGGTTCAATGAATCGAAAGAAAGTTTTTCTAATGGATTCATGATTGTTGCTGGTTTTTCTTATAATGGCAAGTTAAAAATAAATAGAATGGTAAAAAATGTCAAGATTAACTCTAAATACTATCAGGAACATATTTTATCGCCAATTTTTCTGAATGAAATACCATCGCTTTACCCACAGTGCCATCAATCTCTGAGACTCCATCGGGGCAAAGCTAGCAGTCACACATCAAAATCCACTGTAAATTTCCTAAAAGATATGGAACAAAAAACTGATATCAAGGCCATACCCTTCACTGATATCCCTACTAAATCTCCCGATGTATCACCTATGCATTTTTGTGCTTTCGGACTTTTAAAATCTGCATTATCCAAACGTAGTCCCAAAACCCTTACAGGACTCTGGAAAGCTGTTCAGGAGGAATGGGATAGAATACCTCTTCTGACACTTCAAAAGGCATTATTATCCTGGAAATTACGTGTCGAAAGATAGTTCAGATTAAGGGATGTCAAATAGAACATTTAAAACACAAGAATTTTATGTAATTTAGTTTTGTGAATACAATATACATCGTCTAAAAAATGTGTGTAATGCCTCTGTATATATATCACTGCTCGTTGTTTAATGCAACTTTTATTTCTCGAGAAGGCATTTATCGTAAATGTTTTAAAACCACATTTTGTATTGATTTCTTTTAATTTCATAATAACACTAAGTGTGAAAATAAACTGTTATAAAATACGTTTCAAATAAATTATTATTCAACAGCTGTAATTCTAAGAATTTAAAAACGTACGGTAATAACTGGGTTTTGCAAATAAAGGATTCTTACATTATTTATTTTCATCTAATTATCCTTATGAAGGTAATAAAAAGCCACCATTTCAGGTTTGTTTTTAACGGTATTAAGACAACTTTATCCATTTATGTAAATACTTTGGCAAAACTTCCTGATTTGGGAATGAAAAAAGTATTTTTCTGGTATCATAATTTCAAATGAACTGACAGTTAGAAAGCGATTACTATAGAATATACATTTGGAAATATCTTCATTTATTTAATCAAAGTTTTGATACTAAACTAATCTAATCGAAATGTAGACTTATTTCAAATCATCATATATTTTAGTGCACTTACGGAACTAAATAATTAAGAGCCCCCAAACTACCTGCTACGTAGCGGTATATATTTAACTTCATTACTACCGCAGTTTAACTTTAATCAAACATCATACACGTTTGTGAGGGCAAATAGCTCTTCCATTGGTAAATCACATACAATATGATCAGAAATGCAAGTGAATTCTCCCATTGCTCTAACGAGAAAGATATCTTTGTTGGAATCAGCACTATTACTGAATGTTATATATGATTTTGAATTCGGTTAAATAACCCAATAAATTCGCATGTGGGGTCACTGGTATTTATTGTGTGGAATATCATACGTATTCAGCCATGGTTGGAAGCCTGCATGTTTTGAGGATAATACTCGGGTGCATCCGACTGACTGGGAGTTCTCGAGTTATATTATGTAAATTTAGATGTAATACATATATATGCACGGTGTACAAAATTATCTTTACACGATTAAACACACTGATTTCTCAAAACCCTTACTATACAATTGGAAGAAATTTTTGGGAGTGATAAAGAGCACCATGTCACATATAAACAAACATAACTATAAACTTAATATGGGAATATATAAGTGCATACGACAGTGAAACAATTGAAAGAAATTGTGACAATGCGGTTTTAGAAAAGGTTTCGAAAAGGGTGACGGCTACCCACGCCCATTGACGTATAAACCCCTCTGCAACTACTGATAAAGGTCGCCACGACGGCAACCTGCTCCACTCCGGCTCCACAGGCCGAACACCGATCCAGTTCCGCGGCCTGCGTAAGCGGGGCACTTCGTTCCTCCTGTGTCCTGTCAATGCCACTTAATACCATTCGCCAGCAGGCTTATGACCAGAGACATCCAAGGGCCAGAGCTGTTTCAAATTCAACTTATGTTTAACCCAATTTAGCTCACAGCCACCACTCTGTGAAATATATCACTCAAAGCTTTATTCAACTAAGAAATTTCACTGACGTCCTGCACCACATGTGCGGGCAACCAAACTACTAAAGTACAATTATATATATCTACATCAATTCTGCACCACTTGTGCAGTCAAATAATGAATAAGTAAATAACAATAGCATAATCACAATTACAACAAACCGCCACAACTCGTGACGAGAAAATACTAATAGTCAAATTCCTCACAATCGGACCCGCATGATCAGACGGATGAGATATAGGAGCTCGAGTCTCTGAGCGGCCATAGTCCGTCAGCTCTTCTTTTATTTCTACTTCAGCTTTATAGCGACAGCACTTCTGATTTGTCGGAAGATCCTGTCTTCCTCTGATACTTTGCGCAGTTTGCGCAGGTAGGATTATTTTTGCATGACTCTCCTTCATGCTACTTTTCAGCGCAGACTTTGCAAATCTTACTATTCCTACAGTGTTTGGCCACATGGCCAAACCCCCAGCATTTATAGCAAACTACTGGTTTCTTATTGTCCTTCCAAGAGCAAAGTCTCCAGCCCACTTTTACCTTCTTCTTATGCTCAATTTCTCTGTATGTTGCACCTTTCAATCTTACTATCCAATAACTCGCACCTCTTTTGGTCTTGAAGTTCGCAAGTATATCTATTTCACTATTCTCTAACTCTGAGTTCTGTCTCTTCAAACTATCCTTCATTTCTTCCTTCTCGAATTGTTCTTCAACGTCATAGATCATGATACATGGCTCTTTCAACTTTGGCTTACGAGTAAGGTATAATGTATTCACTTATCTCTTTCTCTCAAACGCTTTGACAAATATGTCTAGCTCTTCCTTCGTTTCTGTACCAATAAGGATACCACTTTTCCCAATCCTCTTACACGTCTTAATGCCAATTTCCAATTTTTCTGGTTTCATAACCTCTTTTACATTTTTCCTCGTTTCATCGGACTCTTGTCTATTAAGTGGGATTATCTGGATTTCATTCTTTATCTCTCTCTGGGACTTCATCACTGCCTTTCTTTTCTCTTTTGTTGCTTTCTTAACAACATCAGCATAGCTCTTAACGTCCCTTTTCTCCAGGATACTGATCTATCCTTTCAGAAATTGAATCATTTTCTGTTGAACGGTGATAGAATTAACTATCTCCGACAAATCGTCATTTATCCGAGTCTTATGCTTGACCGCCAATTTTGACGCACCTGTCATAGTTATCAAACGCTGGTGCTTTAATTTCACAAGATCCTGCATCTTTGCACTCTCACTTTCCTTTTAATGGCTGCTTTCCGTATCCAATTTTACCCACGCTCCTCCGGCGTTCGCGATCTACCATACGGTAGACCCCCAGGACCCACCATGAAGAGGTGCCTGAGGTAAATTTAGAAAACTAGCCGTATCTATAACAGATACCAAAAACTATCTATAAGCTTTAAAACTTTACACAAACTTCCCTTCAATAGCTTATAAGCAATAACTCAATCAATTAGCATTAGCGTGAGGGGGGGGGGGAGCGCGGTTTTAGAAAAAATTGAAACAGTCGGCAACAGGTGCAGATTTTTGGGGGGATCTGATCTTAAAAGGGAATCTGATCACCCCTTTACTCGTATACACATATCGAAACGGAATTTCATGTTCTCAGTAAGATAATTAATTAATGTTCGTGGCAGTATATTCCACTCCTCCATCAATACAGTCTTCAAGGCATTGCGATCTCAAGAAGGACGATTTCGCCTTGTAACAGCTCTTCCAAGGGCATCCCGTAATTCTCAACCGGGTTCACATCAAGAAATTTTGCTAGCCAATTTTTCCGATCGATGTCATCAATTTGAAGAAATTCATCATCCAAGTTTGCTCAATGTGGACGTACCTTATCATCCATAAAAAGAAAGTCAGATCCACATGCACTTTTAAAAAGTCTTACGTAAGGTTAAGACTTTATCTCAATGTCCTTGGCCAGACACATCTTCTCTCTCGAAAATGTGCAGGTGAGTATGTTCATTGATCCTTAAGCTTTTTATACTATCAGACCTGGAACTGCGTAACAGTCCTATTCTCTACAGTTGGGGGAAAATTTCAAGTTCCTGGTGTTCTCCAAAAGTAAACACGTCTAAAATCAGAGGCCCAACTGAGCGTCGACTCGTCACTGAAGAGAACACAAGACCAATGTTCTTGTGTCCATCTCTGATGTTCTCTCCACCAAATCAGGCTAGCCTTGTGTTATGAGGTGAAAGAAACACAAAGCACATACTTTAAAGCCTATCTTATTAAGCTTTCCGTAAACAGTTTGTCGAGATACTGAAGTTCCAGTAGCGGCTTCAAGCTCTAAACTCAGCTGCCTACCAGTTGAATGTGTGTTGCGGGCAATTAGGGATAGATAGTGATCTTAATTACAAGTTTTTATTCTTCTAGGGCCTTTTCCAGGTATTCTAGCAACATTTCCAAGTATTGAATTTGTTTCTAGAGGGCAGAGACTGTCTGTCATGAGACATACAGCTGTTTTGCCACTCTCATCAATATCTGTCCAGCTTCAAAGAGGTCGACAGGTTTCCCCTTCAAAGATTCCTCCATATGAAGCTTTGCGGTGATACAAAAATTGTTTTCAATTTATACACACCGTCATATCCTAAATTGCAGAAGTTCGCAGGGAAACGTACTTCGCGCAAGGCGCTTACACCGCCTTTGCATGACGCAACGCCATTAATTGCATATCAGAAACAGTTTGATCGAATTGGTGGGACTGTTATAATTAAGATTATCTTTAGCTCGTTTCCCTGAAAATAATTATATTGTTTCGGTATCGCATGAAATATCACTATTTGTATGTATGTAAAGATTTTTATGACACCGGTGTACATAAAATGTGTGTAAATAAGTATATATGCACACATGCATCAGCAGATGCTATGCACATACAAATTATCTGAAGTGTCATATTGTATTGTTTTAAATATACCATAGCACATGTTTCAAATAAAAGATAAAGATTTTCTACTCAGTTCTAACCTGTAATTTCTTACCGTATATTTACTTAAAATCAACAATTAAAGCTATGAAATTCTCTTCTACTTTATCTTTATAAAACACAAACAATTCAGAATATCGCTGTTTTCGCATCCAATTTTCTATTTCTGTCGAAAACTTATAGTAAATATACTCAGCATTACATCATTCGTAATTTTTTTAAAAGTCTATTTGCGGAACGTCTTTCGGCAAATGCTTCGTGACAGCAATTGAAAAAGAAGTAGAAAAAGGGATTTAAATGAAGATTTCCGTGACACGAGTCAATAACTTCTTGATGACATTCACGTAATAAAACTAGTTTTTGAACAAGAGATTTAGTTACGCTCTGCGGAAGAAAGGAAAGACATGCTCAAAAGATACTTTAAGACCTCTTAACACTGCATTTTTCAGAAATAAATCTTGATAGAAGTAATTATTTCAAAGCGAGTTACATGAATGTATAATAAATTTAATAAATTAACAGTGAAAAATTGGATAACATAATAGTAAAAAACTCGTGTATAAGAATTCCTATATATATATATGTATAACTACAAACATTAGATAACTGTAAAAATATTGTAACTTATGATTTTAAAGATCTATTTAATAATATTGATATAATTGATTTAAATAGAATAATCATAATGTTAGTACAAAATAATATTCAATACTTAGGCAACGAAATTAAACTAACTCGTTTCAATAGGCTCCTAGAATTAGTAACTAAACATAATTACATAAATTATAATAATAGTATATACTTACAGTCCAAAGGTGTACCACAAGGTGGTAATGCTTCAAGTATGCTAGCTAATTTATAATTATATTATTTTGAAATTAATAATATAGAAAATAGCAATTACAATATATTTAGATATATAGATGATATAATAGTAATTAATAAAAGATATAACCCTATAGACTTAAATTTTTACCCTCCTAATTTGGAACTAATTAAAAGTAGCCATGATAATATTAATGTAAACTTTCTAGATATTAATATTAAATTAAGTACTCACAGTAAATTTACTTTTGACTTATACGACAAAAGATCTGACTATAATTTTAATATTGTTAAATTTCAAAATTATCTAACCTGTTTACATAAATCTGTTTTTAATAACATTATTGTAAATCAGTTAGCTCGTATAAATAGGCTATGTTCTAAAGACAATAGGATTAAGCATATTATAGACTTGAAAGCTGTGCTAACTCGTAATAATTACCCAGTAAGTCTTTCCAAAAACATAATTGGTTGATTTTGTTTTAATGAATAGTTTGTTCCGTTGCATTAATATGTTAAACATAACAATAGGTTAAAATAGAAATAATAACTACTAAATATAGAAATAAAAATCATAAGTAAAATAAAATAATAATAAAAAATAACTCGTAGTAGTAAAAATAATAAAAACCAAATAATAATTAAAGGATATTAGTCTTAAAATACGGTAACCTAAGTAAGTCTGTTACTGGGAATCCACTACCTCAATGGTTGCAAGTTTTATGACGTCAGTCATCTTGCGGTTACAAGTTCTTAACTTCCATTCTGACTAGCGCCAGGCTTGGTGTTCTTTGCTTAAGTACTTTTAATCAAACTTGATTCATTTATTAATCAATTCTTCTGTTAATAATGGATTGTACGGTGTCTAAGTGTGTTTATTTAATAGATCATACTCATCAGAAATAATCCATTGGTTTTTAGACAGTATTGACACCGCTGATGAAGAAATGCTGTCAAAAACCTTATTCATACTTTAATTTACTTGTTTGTTCCTCGCTGCAAGTAGCTTTAGAGCTATTACTGGTTTTCTCTTTCATCTTATTCTTATTTATACACACATATATATATATATATATATATATATATATATATATATACACACTCACTTTCAAAAGTTAAGCACGGAGAGGGTTCCGTAAGCCAATCTGAATTAAAGAAGCTGAAATTTTCTGCAAAGGTGGAAGGAAGTATGTAAATAGGTTAGGTAACAGCTAATCACGGTTTCGCGCCGAGAAATCTGCAAAATAGGCAGTCCTATAAGAAGCCGGCATTGTGAAGGGTTACAGGATTTGCATGTAAGTGCTGATGAAAGGTGATTAGAACATTCGTACGATTTGTTTTTAACCTAGACGTGTTTCTATGGCTTCCAGAAGACGAATGGAAGATTCTGAGCGCTGGCGGATTGTCGAACGCATTGAAGCAGGACAGTCTATGTTGCTCTTTTCTTCGGTGTTCATCTTTCCGTCCCTTCCCGATTATGGAAACAGTTCCAAACCAGCCAAACAGTTGTCCGAAGACCTGTAGCCGGTCGTCCAAGGGTTACGAACCCCTTGGAAGATCGATATATTGCTGTTGTAGCCAAACAGAATCGAAGATCGTCCTCCACACGTGTGACATCTATGGTTGCATTGGCCATTGGTAAGACGATATCTGCCACTACTGTTCCTCGAAGGCTACGCATGAATGGCCTGTACGTCCGGGTACCAAGAGTTTGTGTTCCTTTATCCGTCCAATCCAGAGGGGCATGATTAAAGTGGTGCCGCCAGCATGTGAATTGGACTGCGTCTGATTGGGGCAACGTTATGTTCACAGATGAGTCCAGATTTGCCCTACAACACGATGATAAGAGTTTAAGGGTCGGAAGGGAACAAGGCACACGCAATTGGCCCAAGAACATCACCGAACATCACGCATTCCACGGTGGAAGCATCATGGTCTGGGAAGGTATTTCATTGGGATATCGCACCGATCTGCACATCTACAGGCGAGGTTCTGTGACGGCTTTACGATATCGAAATGAAGTTCTAGACCCACTGTGAAACTGTACGCTGCAGCAGTTGGTCCTACTTTCGTTTTAATGGACTATAATGCCCGTCCCCATAGAGCTGCCATCGTTGACGACTTTCTGGAGAGTGAGGCGATTACGCGTATGGAGTGGCCGGCTTACTCGCCGGACCTTAATCCAATTGAATATCTTTGGGATTCCCTCGGCCGGCAGTATGTAGACGTTTCCCACCTCCAGCCACTCTCAGAGATTAAGAAACTACCCTACAGGAGGAATGCGATTACTGGACTCTGCGGTGGTGGATCACCCCGCAACAACCATGATCACACGTTGTACACTTTGTATGAAGGTGAGGGGTGCTCACATACCCTATTAATGTCGGTTATTCTTGTTTGTTTTGTATTTAAAAATAATTTTGCTAATGATGCAAATATGACGTCATCTTATAATTTATAAAAATTCAATATTTTTTTTAAATCTCTGTATGTAATTCTTTGTTTTACTTCATGAATAAACTTAGAGCTACTTACTTGCAGCATTTCATGTCAATCAAAGCAGTACTTGTCCATTTTTTCACATTTTACCACTCCGTACTTAACTTTTGGAAGTAATTGTATATATATATATATATATATATATATATATATATATATATATATATATATATATATATATATATATATATATATATATGTATATATATATTCATGATATAATTGTAATTAATAAAAGTAATAATAATATAGCCATAAATTTTTACCCTTATAATCTGGAACTAATACAAAGTAGCCAAAATAATATTAATGTAAACATTTTAGATATTAACATCAAATTAAATTCTCATAGCAAATTTACTTTTGACTTATACGATAAAAGATCAGATTATGATTTTGATATTGTTAAATTTCAAAATTACCTAACTTGTTTACATAAATCTGTATTCAATAACATTATTGTAAATCAGCTAGTACGTATAAATAGGCTCTGTTCTAAAGACAATAGGAATAAGCATATTTTAGACTTGTTAATTGTGCTAAAAATAATGTGTGTAAAAATAATTAATTTTTACCCTGAAAATCTTAAATTTGTGGAGACTGATAAAGATAGCGATGGTAGTTTGGTTTTTTTGGACTTGAGTTTAAATGTTATTCTAAATCTAATATCGTACAGTCTATATGATAAACGAGAATTTTACAACTTTAAAACTGTCAGGATTATGAATTAGTATAATGCTCTACATTTAAATATTAAACGTAATATACTTACTAACCAGTTAATACGTTGCCAACGTTTACATTCAAACAGAAAAACTAGGGACATCAGTATAAATAAATTAATAGCTCTAGCCATTGACCAAGGTTTTCCTGTTAATTTCAAAGAGTCAAATGTAACCCAGTTTTTTAATTTAGATAATAAAGATTGCGAGAATCGTTTTAACATAAGTTGGCAACAGAAAAAGTTTCCCTTATACAGCAATAATAATCCCTACTATGACTATAAAAGTGAGTGTGCAATGAGATTCGTGATTCTTGCTTAGTGTGGAGTTAAGTATTTTAGTATCTTAATATTTTTTTTGTATTGTATTTGTTAATGTGTAATTATTTAGTTGATTAGTATTATTATACTTCTGTATCTTAGTATTATGATTTTTTATATATTAAAAGTTTAAAACACTATTTCATCTTATAATTATATTTTAGATTACGGTATATTTCAAATTATATGGCTTAACTTATCAGTTTCATCTAAATTTTTTTTCTTCATAATTGTTTCTAACTGCCTTGGTGTTACAGCCGACCTCCGGGGCCTTTCACTAA
The DNA here is from genome assembly GCA_907164885.2 of Dolomedes plantarius. Classification (NCBI taxonomy): domain Eukaryota; kingdom Metazoa; phylum Arthropoda; class Arachnida; order Araneae; family Dolomedidae; genus Dolomedes; species Dolomedes plantarius. Next base: position 134,733,593 of record OU015496.1, read on the forward strand.
ACATGTTTAACCGGGGTTGGGGGTCACAACCCCCCCTCCAGTCATCAACTATACCACCTCCATTTCCTTTCTGCTTAATTTTAAATGTCTATCTTGTTTTAGGTTATTGGAGTATTAAATGGTCTCATCTGTTCCTTTTAGTCATCTAAATTATAAATATCGATTATATATATATATATATATATATATACCACGCATTTGATTTTCAATATGCTACGTGACGATAGTTTATTTAATCTTAATTTCATTATGTCTCAAATAATATATGTATATCGGACACACGAAGTCAATCTGATGCACCAGCACACATTATCCTCCAAACAAGCATGTCTCAAACCATGCTGGACTTCGTCTGATATTCCACTCAATAATTATCAGTGACCCCACACGGAATCGAATAGGTCATTTAACTGAATTCTCAAATCATATCGAACATTTAGTAACAATACCGATCCAAACAAAGCTCTATTTCCTGTTCGGACAATGGGAGAATGTTCACGTGACTTTGTGTGATCACATTGTGTGGGGTTTATCGCTGCAAGGGCTAATTGCCTTTACAAACGTTGTATGCTGTTTGATTAAAGTTAAACTCCTGTAGTGAAGTTAAATATACTACGGCTACGTAGCTCGTAGTTTCGAAGCCCTGAACTGCTTACTTCCATAAGTATACTAAAATATTTGATAATTTACAGTATGTTGTGTTCTCCATTAGATTGGTTTAATATCGAGACTGATATATTATAAATTTTGGAAAGCTACGCATGCATATATATATATATATATATATATATATATATATACAGAGGAACCTCGCATAACAAGCATAATTCTTTCTAGAGTCTTACTCGTAATGCGAAACACTCGTTAAGCGAAATAATTTTTCCAATAATAATTAATGTAAAATAAGATAATGCGTTCGATGCCAAAAAATACTCAAAATTTTGTAGACGTTACGTTTATTATAGAAAATTACTTATATATGAATTCTTAAGGAGCAAAATCATCCATATACAGTTTATTATTTACGAATTTATGACACATATCTAATTTTTTTACTTGAAAGCTATCTAGTGACATTTGTTTTTCTCGGAGCTTCAAAAGTTGCTGAAAATGTGTCACCCCATTGTCAAGCAAACAATGCGGTAAATAAATAAATTTATAGCGCGCATAGCCACCGTCTTATCAGGGTGATAATTTGTAACTTACGATGCAACAGTTTCCCATGCTTTCATTATTTCTTTTATTGCGCCAAAAGATTGTTTCTTTGCGGTTTCTTCGTCCTTCTCCACTGACAATCTCTCCTCTACAACTGCTTGCTGTGAAAGACACTTCAATTCTATTAGCTGTTTGGTCAGCTCTAGGTTGTGCTCTTCCACCAAGCTGCTCAATATCATTGTGCTCCTCCAGTCCCGTGCTATTTGATTCTCGTACCATCCATGACTACCCTTAAATACTTATTTTTCGGCCATTGATGATCCTGGTAACGTGAAGATCCGAGTGACGGGAAGAGGGGACTTCCTTCCATATCACTCGTTGTGCAAGATGCTCGTTAAGCGAGGTTCCACTGTATATATATATATATATATATATATATATACACACAGTGCGTCAAATAAGTTTTAAGACTCGTCCCAGAGTGCAGGTTGTAAAGACGCTGTGAGTGTAAATCCGCATGCGTCATAACGTCCATCGTCTGCTGGCACACTGCTAACAAGTTGTGCGCATTTCGTTAAGTAATTGAAATAAGGCGAGCGTTTATTGCAGAAGTGAATTTTTTTCATGTTGATTTTTTAAGATGGAGCAAAGAGCTGTAATTTAATTTAACTTACAACTTTGTAAAAGTGCTTCGGAAATATACCAACTCATGAAACAAGTTTACGGTGACTGTTGTTTAAGTATATCAAATGTTTTTGTGTGGCACAAACGTTTTTTGGACGGAAGAGATACGGTAGAAGATGATCAGTGTAGTGGAAGACCAATTTCATCTAGGACTCCTGAACCTATTGAAAAAGTACGAAATTCCGTAACAAACGATCGCTGTGCATCACTGAGAATTCTGGAAGACTCTTTAAACATCAGCAAAGATACAATTCGAAGCATCCTGCATGAAGATTTGGGCAAAACAAAAGTGTGTGCTAAATTTGTTCCACACACTTTAACCCCTGAACAAAAAGCAATGAGAAGTGTACATTGCAGAGAGATTATTTCAGCCTCTGAAAACTTTCCAAACTTCTTGAAGTCCATTGTTACAGGAAATGAAACCTTGTGTTTCCAATATGATCCTGAAAGAAAGCGAAAATGTGCGGAATGGAAGTCACCAAATTCACCGCAATCCAAAAAAACAAGAAAAGTTCCATCCAAAATCAAAACAATGCTCATTACATTCTTCAAAAGTAAAGGTATTATCCACAAATAATTTGTTCCAACTGGACAAACAATTACAGGTCTTAGCTGTTTTAAAGCGTTTGATGGCCAGAATTCGTCGCATTCGTCAAGACTATAGGACTGAAAGCAGTTAGTGTTTGTTACACGACAATGGACCCAGTCACACTTCCCTTTTTTTTTTCGTCGATTTTTGTCAAAAAATAATGTCTGTGTGTTGAACCATCCACCGTATTCACCTGATTTAGCAACCTGTGACTACTCCTTATTCCCAAAGCTCAAAATAAGTTAAAAAGGTGTTATTTTGAGGATATTTTGACCATACAGGAAGCTTCGACGCGTGCTTTGCAGGCCATTCCACAAAGTGATTTACAACAGGCTTTCGATTCATCAATAAATCGCTGTAAAAAGTGCATTGAAGCCGGAGGGTCCTATTTTGAATAAAAAACCAAAACAGGTGTTAATTTCTTGTTTCCATTTCTTTTTACAGACCCAGTCTTAAATCCTATTTGACGCACTGTGAATATGTATATTGTATTCACAAAACTAAATTGCATAAAAATCTTGTGTTTTAAATGTTCTATTTGACATCCCTTATTCTGAACTATCTTTCGACACCGTAATTTCCAGGATAATGCCTTTTGAAGTGTCAGAAGAGGCATTCTATCCCACTCCTGAACAGCTTTCCAGAGTCCTGTAAGGGTTTTGGGACGACTTTTGGAAAATGCAGATTTTAAAAGTCCGAAAGCACAAAAATCCATAGATGATACATCGGGAGATTTAGTAGGGATATCAGTGAAGGGTATGGCCTTGAAATCAGTTTTTTGTTCCATTTCTTTTAGGAAATTTACAGTGGATTTTGATGTGTGACTGCTAGCTTTGTCCCGATGGAGTCTCACAGATTGATGGCACTGTGGGTAAAGCGATTGCATTTCATTCAGAAAAGTTGGCGATAAAATATGTTTCTGATAGTGTTTGGAGTTAATTTTGACATTTTTTTCCACTCACTTTATTTTTAACTTGCCATTATAAGAAAAACCAGCAACAATCATGAATCCCTTAGAAAAACTTTCTTTCGATTCTTTGAACCATGTACTTAAATTTTTTTCTCCCCTTTTATGATAATAAATGGCTCTTTTTTTGTTGCAGTCATTTAAACAAACCCATGATTCATCTATTGTGCCAATTGTTTTCCATTTTTCTTTGGATAGGTGTTTCTCATATAGAATTCTGCAGCGTGTCCTGCGTTCAGCGATATGATTTGGAAGAAGACTATGCACATTGCGTTTTTCGCTTTCTTAAGATTTAAATCAACGTTCATCATTTTGTTTACAGTGGACACCGAGCATTTTAATGATTTTGCATTTTTCCTTTGAATAGGGGGATTTTCTTTTAACATTAAACAACGTACCTTTGCAATAGTCGAAGATGTCCGTTTTTTCCTTGGATACTTGTTTGGAATTTTTGTCCCACTTGAGGCTCCAATTTGACGTTTTTTTCCTTTCTTGTTGACGATATTACCTATCGACGCTTTAGATATCACAAAACCATGACTCTCACTTCGATTTGGGATAACGGACTATGCATATTTCTCTTCGGAAAGAGCATAAATGTAGCCTTCGAACCACTGCTTTGTTAAAAACGCCATTTTGAATAAAAACAAAACTTTGAAGCCGTAGACGATAATTTTGACTTTTAAAATCATAGTACAATTGCAATTATTTCTTTTGCAGCAAACGCTTTTTTATTACCGCTTACAAAAATCGTCTAAAAAATGTGCGAACAGCCTCTGTGTATATATATATATATATATATATATATATATATATTATTTAGGGGGGGGTATATTCTAATAAGTAAAAGGTATAAAAATCCCCATTCAGTTTAATAGCATAGGTGTATTTGAACGTTGTATTACGCAATTTACTAAAATTACATTATTCTGATTTGCGATTGAAACAAGTTTGCTGTACCTTCAATGCAAATGATGTCATTCATCAAGAATCTAGCATAATACTGTCTTTTATTAAGGGGACTCGGTATCCTTTGAAGGAATATTTTTACAGATGCATATTGACCTATAGTATACACATATTATTATACTTAATACTTAAAAAAACTGATTTTAACAAGTAAAAAATCATTTTGTGGGTAAAAATTGAGAAATAATTTTTTTTTTAATTAAAGAATTTTAAAAACTGTTTTTCTCCTTTAGTTCTCAAAATTCTAACATGGTATTTTTTGGATATTTATGACATTATACTTTATAATTTTATAGATCGATTTTATAATTAATGAATTAGTTTATAAGAAAAAAAATAAAATGTACTAATATAGGCAAAAAACCATAGTTTTCCATTTATAGTTTTATTAACAAAATATAATTGAGTTAACAAAATATAATTGAGTTATTTGACATATATTTGTAGATGTAATCATATTTTAAACACAGTAATACGTCAAAAACAGAAAACTGACAAAAATGAATTTAAATATTTTAAACACTGAAAAATAACTGTAAAAAGCTATTCCAGTTTTCTTAATATTAATGTCATTATGTTACTATTTATATATCTTTAGCCATTTTCTTTGAATAGGGGAACGTTTAGTCATAATTAGAGGCTTTTATTAAAAACTTATCCAAACAGAAATGATGAGCGACCTGGTGAAAAATGTGTATAATAATTTAAATATCTTTCTAAGAGTGATTTTACATATTTATAAATATGATTACAATGTATTTATAATAAAGAATTAGGGCATTAATAGTTTCGTTCAGAATTCATTCCTAGTGCCTTTTGAAATTCTCTTATTATATGCATTGTATCCGTATTAAATTCACAAACTGTTGTTGTTACACAGAGTTTTACACTTTGTTTTTTAATAAATATGTCTTTAGGGCCCGAATCTTCTTTGCCGAAATCATACTGTGCAAACTCTCATTAGCATTTTGAGTTCCACAACACACATCTTTCCAGAAGTTCACTAGATGCAAGCCGTTGATATACTGGTGGAATTTTTGGAAGAAATACTTCATTTATTGAGGTCCCTACTCTTAATTTGTGTCTACCGTGGTTATCACCTAGGTTTTTTGTAATTCAGGGAGAAAATTTTAGAGTAAAAGGAATGTAAACACTGAAGTGGGCGTGGCATTTAAAGGGCTTTCGAGATAATGCAAAGTATTTTTGATACACTTACACTCTTCAGATCATCTCAAAACTTTGTAGAAATTATGTTTTTTTTTAAAATATACTTTGACACCTATACTAGAGGTGTCAAAGTATATTTTTAACAAAAAATTGAAAAATCGATATTTTCATCAATATAAGGGTACCAAGTCCTCTTAACGCGAATCCCATAATTTCGTAGTGAATCTCAGTTTAGCTGAAGAGCAGATTTGATTTTTTGGGGATCATTTTAAGCATTTATCTATTGATTAGCTTTAAATTTTTGGTAACAACTTTCGTGAACTTTTTTATGAATGTGTTCAATTTCATTGTATTTGTGCAAAATTTATTATCTTTGTGTGGAAGACTAGTATGGTGTTAAAACGACCAAAATATATTTTTTGAATCATCTTCGACGTTCTCAGTAAATAGTCTGTTGTAAATAGATATAACTCGTGAGAAGATTAGTGATGAATAAAACAGCTTAGGCCGTCTCACGCACACGGAGCAACTCAAAAGAAACAAATAACTGATTCCAATCACAAACCAGTCCGTGATGATCTCGTAACCTGTGTAATTGAATGGAGCCACACACACGGCGCAACTAGTTATAAACCCGTCAGCAACGCGTTTGTAATGATTCGCAGGCAACTCAACGTGTCGAGTCACTAGCAACTTCAGTAGCCAGTTTTTCTTGCGTTGTGCGTGTTATTTCAATTTTACATGTACAATTTGTGCGTGCTACAGCCGCTCTTTTGGAAAGCTGCCAAATGACGTACACGAGAGTCACGTGACTTTTGCGTAGCGATGAAAGGAAATTCTAACGTTTTTTTGTTGTATGGAATATGTGCGCCCATATGCACAAATTTAGAGTCCATTTTTAAACGATTGATCAAAGACAATCTATTTTGACAATTTTTTTAAATAAATTAATTTCTGATAATAATTTAACTCAAAAAATTCCCGGAATAATGTTCTTCCTTCCATCACAGGTCGCAAACTATTGATTTGAATCACTTTTGAGTAGGCCCGTGTGCGAAGCCGCATCACTAACGGGTTTGCAACCGATAAGCAATTTCAATCGCTAACCAGTTCAGTTTCCTTTGAGTCGCTCCGTGTGCAGATGGCCTTAGGGGTTTAAAAAGATTCTGACTAATTTATAAGTGTTTGATCACTAGTAGGGGAACCTGTTATATCTTTGACCTATTTTAGTTTTTTTAATTTTTTTATTAATCCATGTAATACATAAAATTTAAATCATTACCAGCGTTTAATTCTTTCGAATAAAAGGGTTGGCCAGTAATTTTATATATTTTTATGTGAATTATTTTCATGTTTTTTGGGCAATTTAAAATGAAATTGTCGTCACACATTGTACGTTGGTCCTACTGATTTTTTATTTTTATTGCTTACTCAAAAAGTAAAATTTTCACCGTAACCCAACCCAGAATTTATAATCGAAGAAAACGAGGAAAGCTAATAAATTAAATTTAATTGTAAACGCTATAAACAAATCCCAGTTAAACATTAAAACAAAACATGAATATTATTCTAGACTGTAAGCTGTTAAATCAACCGTCAACAATTTATTCTGCTGTTACTTTAGGGATTGATTGTCTAAGTCAATAGAGTTGATTCTTGCCTTAGGTAATGAATAAAATAAAAATAATAATAAAAAGCGAAGTAACTAGCAGGAGGTTATACCTGAGACTTGGTACAAAGGTTAAAAGAAAAAATATCAGGTAGTCTCTTCTAACGAAACTACCGCGGGTTATTAACGTAGGATTACTTATCGTTGCTTACTCCTTTTTTTTTGGACGATTTTGGTACTTTTCTGTTTAATTGTTTACTGCTTGCCCAAGCGATACAGACTGGGTTTGGCGCATTGCCAAAATTATATCTCGTGAAGACGGGTGTCTGAAATTTTGATTTACTGCGGACCGTTATGGAGGAACGTAATCCTACGTTAAAAAGAATTTCCGTTCCGAGGTACAGCAGGTTTTCCTTCCAAACAATTGCTCTTTTCGCCAATCTGGATGTTACGCTAAAGTCAGGATTTTGTGACTGATATGTTGCGACTGATATGTATAAAGTGTTAGCAATTTAAGAATGACATTCGTTTTCCTAAAAACGCTGTTCAGATCTCAAGAGGGAACAAAACATCAAGATATTTAATTTCACCCCACGAGACTTAACAGATTCGGTTAACAGTTGGACTGAAATGATTTTTTTTAATATTAAGGACATTAAGGAGCTGTAGTTGCCCATACAGGAATTATGCTTACCGTAAAGAGCGTAATTTAATATCCAAAGGTATCGCTTAATATTTAAGTATTCAATCAAACATCTGACGGGAAAAGTAGTTTTTAAAAACAATTTTAAATATTTCATTATAAAAATAGTCCCTTATATAGAACTGTTTGAAAATTGAGGACTAGAAAACTTTATGAAAGTATACTTTATGATATATACTTATACATACTTTTACACTTAAACAGGTATTAGTACACTTAATACTTACTAGTGTACTCTATGATAGTGGTGACTTTGTTTCATATATACATCCAAGCATCTGGAGAAACTTTTAAAAACTTCTTGAAATGTACAGCAATCATCTAAAATTCTCAAACGAAGAGTGGGGAATTCAAACTAGAATATATTGCTTAATTTTAATATTCAAGGAATTTCTGATAGTATAATATATATTATATATTTACAAATACCACACTTAAACGGGTACTATCACACTTAATATTTAGTATTATGCTTTAGGATAGTGGTGACTATAACCTGCAGTAACTTTAAAAATTGACCTAAAATGTCTAGAAATAATTCGAAAATTCTCAAACGGCTAGCGTATAATTTAATATCTAAATTTATTGCTTAATATTGTATTATTCATTAAAATATTTTTTTAAAAGTCCACCATAAAAATAGTCCCTGATATAGAACTGTCTGAAAATGGACTTGTTAGAACATTTGAAGCCTTCCGGTGAAAAATTCAAGCAAGGTATTAAAATACCGTTTTTTCCGAAATTTTATTCAATTATTAGATTAGCCAAAACGAAAAGAAGTACTAGTATCTTTAGTGACATTCTGAATGAATTCAAGTTTCTTTCTTCTTCATTAACAGACAGTTACATTCGATTTGATATAACTGATTAAAAGTGTAGAATATAGGCCTTCAAGAAATAGCCAATAGGGATCCAAATAATTCAAAATTACAAGTATTTTGCATGCAAATCCACTGATGGACTGTTATCACAGAAAAAAAAAGATATTCCGTCAAAAGAAGTGATATTAATCTCAAACGCTCGGCTGCAATGTTGGAAAAAAGCTCATTAACGGAAGTCAAATCTATGTCCAGGACGACTCTTCGAAAAATTGAATATATCACGCATTGTCTGGAGGATAATTGAAATTTTGATGTATTGTCTGCTTCCATCAATAGTTTTTTTGCCGATATCAATAATTTCTCTTGAATACGTTCTTCTAAATTATTCAGTATAAAGTAGTTTTGTGACCATTATATTTGTTACGATCAACGCAACTTGTTTTTGACTCACTTTGTTGAAAGTATTTTTTCCATGTTTTTATTAACTCGCTTTCTTGTTTGTTTGTGTGTTTGTCTATTTTAAATCTTGCAATCGATTTTTAACTAATTTCCCGACTAGCTAGACATTTGGAACATTTAGAATAGCTCAGAACACGATGGCATTGCATTTCTTTGATACTTTTAGTCATCTTTAAGCAGAATTGATTTAACTTTAAGTTATTTTCAGTTAATTTTGTTTTGTAGACTAGTGCAGCCATCTATCTCCCGAAACGGGAATGAAAAGTTAAACGGAAGTTAACTTCCAATTAACTTCATTTTCTTTGAAGTTGATGGGATAATTCATCAAACACATTTTAAAAAATTATTTGTTAATTGTCAAATTTATATGATTCAACAGAAAATTTTAAAACATGGTATATAAAAAGTTATTTTTATCTTGTAATTATTAAATTTAGATTTTGCAGAAAAGTATTTGATATACTATGCGTAAAGTATAAAATTTTTGCAGCTAACCCGTTTGTGAAAAGAAACAAAACGATATCAATTGCGCCACCTGGAAACCCAAAGTAGCCTAGTGGTAGGGCGTTGGACTGTTTGAGATTTGAGGTGCTCAGTTCGAATACTGACAACCTCCATTCGATACCTTTGTGTCTAGGCTGAATACAGGAACATTAAAACCGTCGATCGGAATGTGCTACTATAAAGCCAGTGGGTGGGAGAAGGTACGTAAAATTCCAGATGTTGTTCCTGGGGGTGCTCGGAAAAAAATGAGGTGGCCCCAGCGGGTAATGTAGGTTCGCCTACACGGTACACCCATTGAAAGCAACCAACGATTCTCGTGGAATATGTGCGGATGTCTTCACTGGCAAGTGTCCTTCGGTGGAAACTAACATAACGGTTCCTGGAGCATATACAAGAGCCAATATCCTTCTGCCATGGCTCTTGGGTACGCAATCGCTTCGCTTTGCACATGACACCCGTGTTACTTCGCTTTGTTCCATGCAATTTTCTCTTCAACTCAGCTGTTTGAAATTTTCACCTTAAATAAAGGAACAATTTCGTTTGATTGCGGACTGGAATAGCTGAAATTTGTAGGTCAACTTTAAAAATGTTAATGCTTTGTTTTTCCCTTAAACACACACATACAAACAAACACACACACACACACACATATATATATATATATATATATATATATATATATATATATATATATATGTATTATTCTGTAAATTCTTCAGGCGCATACACAAATACTAACATAAAACACATAGCAACTGTCTTCTATACAACAGAAAACTCTAAAAATGCAAGTCAGGATAACGAGTCTTCAATACAATATACGCCTAACGCACTTTCAATACCTCCAAGCAGCAGAAAAGAATACTGAGTTCTAATGTCAATCTCAGGTATATTTATAGACTTCCATAGCTCCCCCGATCTGCCACCAGCTAGAAATCCCCAGAACGCACGAGAAAGATCTTCAAAGTTGGCGACCATTTGGCACCATATCGGCACATATGGCGATATATAATCAAAGTTGGCGATCAAAATAAGTCTCCAAAACCATCGCCAATTTGATAACTGTCATATTTGGCGAGAATACCATACACTCCAAAATTCGTAATAATATGTAACATATTTATATAGGATGCCTGTCATCTCTGTCAGGCTGTGGAAATCCTATCTTACCGGTAGGTAGATTCAGTTTTAAAGTATCATTTTATTTTATCTTACGATTTTAATAATTAATTATTTATCTGTCTGAATCCAAATTGGGTATTTTAAAACACATATTCTTTCATTACTTGAATACTACAGTGTTGAAATACTGTCAAGCTAAGCGCCGTAAACTTCCTTGCTACAGTTGAAAGCCATTCGGAAATACTAGAAACAATTTGGCGTCGGCTTTTCTTCAATGAAACAGTGAACTGATTGATTTCGATATTTATATACCCAGGTTAATGGCAACTGCAACTTATCCGTTTATATTAAGCGTAAAATTTTACGGAAATTTCCCCATATATTTTTTTTTCTCAATATGGAAATTTATTATCTTAATCATGATGACATCAAAGCGGAACAACGCATCGTGCAGCCGCGTTACTTGACAGAGACATTGCTTTTGAAGGAAAAGTCATTATTATTTTAATGGTTTATTCAATGCATGAATGCGTCCAGCATTTTCCTTGTATTAGTTGATGTGTTTGTTTATGAGGAAATGGAAATTGTTATGGGTATATACGAGGAACGATGTATAATAGAATCCCGTCATTATGTAAATGAAATTTCGGGATATTACTGAGCCGGAAACGACATTACAGTAAACTACTGAAAATATCGCAGAATAGCTTCTATAAACGTCACGTGTTGAATAGTTTCAAAAGTATATCTCCACTGATAAATCTAAGCATGGAAATGGTGAATATATATATATATATATATATATACAGTGGTACCTAGACTTACGAGTTTTTCGAGATACGAGCATTCTCTCGGTAGATTTTTTGTTTCGAGTTACAAGCTAAAATTCGGGTTACGTGCTCATCAAATGAGAACACAAGGAGCATATAATATTTACAACTTTATGTACAATTATTATACAATTGTATAATATTATTCTGAGACTACTATCCAGTCTTAAACCGAAAGATAGGATTCTGAGAAAACGTTCTTCGGATTCTCAGAAAGAAGAATCTGGACATTACAGCCACAGTGAATGATGCAACAATCGCCCAGCTTCCATGTCTCACTTGTTCACTTTAAGAGAGTAGGTGGTAATAAAAGAGAAAGTCAGGAAAGCGGGGTGAAAAGATTAAAAATCAACAAATAAGATTTAATTTTTCAGTTCAACCTTTCTCCTTCTCTTCCATCAGCAACTTCAAATCTGATCTCCAAGGTAATTGTTGTACATTACACTTAATAAAACAAATTTATTGCAATATATTCTATTGTATTGCATTTTTATACAATGTTCGTCGTTTATAAGCACGTTTTTCTTATTTAAAAACATGGAACAAAAATATTGCCGTGTTTTGGGGGAGCCCGGAACGAATTAATGGCATATCCATCCATTTCAATGGGGAAATTTGATTCGAGATACGAGTATTTCGAGTTACGAGCTAAGTCATGGAACGAATTAACGTGTGTGTGTGTGTGTGTGTGTGTGCGTGTGTGATTTTTTTTATTCTACTTATAAGCTTTCCTTCGGCCATCTACCATTTAGGTTGGCAGGCTAGTTGAAGTTTAATGGCGCATATATACAATTGTTAGGTAAACTTCTAATATGTATTTAAAATCAAAATCCGTAGAATGTCTATTGCTTTTTACTGACTTCGGTTTTCTGTTTTTATTTCACCGTTCCTTAGTAATATCTTTTGCCTTTGGAAATTAAAAAATATTGCTTTTCAATATGAAAATATTGAAATTTTGGTGAACGACATGATTGTCCATGATTTTTAGGTATTCGTCAACAGAAAAAAAAGATAATGATATCAGAATTTTAATTTGTGTAGTTCATGAAAATTTAAATATAAATAATTTAAAAGCAATAAAATTAACATCATTTAAAAGATCCTAATACAATGTTATTTTGTTGTTCGGTGCCTTAAAAGATCAATTTTGAATTTATTTTATCACATCTAATCCATTAATTGGCAACTAAATATTTTAAACATTACCTTATTTTATCATAACAGAATTATTAAAAACCTTTTAAATTGATTTTTGGAAAGGCTAATTTTAGTTTATACGGTTTTCTGTATTATATAAAATATATTGTAAATTCTTGCATTTATTAGAAGAACGATAATTTTTTTTTCATAGAATCTTTTATTTTTTCGATTCTTTATTTAAAATACAGTGGAATAAAACAAACTGAAAGGTATGAGGCAAAGGAAGTAATTTGGATTAGTCATTTTAATAAAACAGTCTCATCAGTTACATTTTTAAATTTAGAATCATGTAAATGTACATATGGACTTTTTACAGATTGTACTGTCTTTTTCTCATATGCCTTTCCCTACAATTTAGGAGAGAAATTGATTGTAATTTCTGGCTCTGTTTGTATGTACCATATTTAGGTGAATTTTCATATTTATTTCGGTATTAAAAGTGGGATTATTTTGTCGTAAAATGTGTCCTGTGTTTCATCGTTAAATAATTCCTATATTGTAATTTAATGATTAAATAAGATTAATACTTTTTTTGTAAATGTTGTACTGCAGAGTAAAGTACACTCATGGACAAAACAATTAGCGTACCAAGAAGGAGTCCTCAAACTGAAACGAAATTTTACATACGTAATGACTACTTTGATATAAGTAAATGATAAGAAAATCAAAGAAAAAGGATAATTTATTTCAGAGAAAAATGCAAAAGAACGGAGGAGTTAATACTCCGTTGGACCCCCTCTAGCGCGAATACACGATGCGATACGATCGGACATTGAGTCATAAAAGTTCGCATGATGTCTTGAGACATTTCGTTCCATATTTGCTGTAACCTTGCCTCTAGTTCGTTCAAACTCGTGGGATGCCCAACTCGTCGTCCCAAATGATCCCAGATATGCTCGATTGGAGACAAATCTGGGGATCGGGCAGGCCAAGGAAGGGTAGTAACAGTGCGGAGACCCTCTTGTGACACCCTTGCCGTATGAGGCCGAGCATTGTCTTGTTGAAAAATGGCTCCTGGGAGCCGTTGCATGAGTGTCAACACATGTGGTTGCAGGATTTCATGAACATACCGCTGGGCTGTCATGGTGCCACGGAACAATACTAGGGGTGACCGTGTATTGTAGGCAATGGCACTCCATACCATCACACAAGCTGTGGGAGTGATGTGTCGCTGTACAGCAAAGGCAGGATTGAAGCGTTCACCACGGGCTCTCCACACAATAACACGATTGTCATCACTGACGAGATTGAATCTGGATTCGTCGCTAAAGACGACCTGGTTCCATTTCGCTGCAGTCCAGTTTCCTCGTGCGCGGCAAAACTCCAAACGGAGGTGTCGATGGGTGGGCATCAAGGACAGCACACGTAATGGGCGCCGCGATACCAACTGTCCTTCAGCCAGGCACTTTCGTATGGTTCGAGAAGATACAGAGGTCCCTAGTGAAGGTGCTACCTGTGCCTGGATGGCGGCCGATGAAGCAGTTGGCTGTACGCGTGCATTTCTTACGATGTGTCAGTCTTCTCGACGACTGGTCTGTCGAGGGCGTCCTGAAACTGGTCTTGAAGTGTACATGACATCTCTCGGGTCCACTGGTCCCAACACCTCCTCACAACACAATCAGAGCGGCCTAATTGACGAGCTACTCACCTAGCTGACCACTCAGCTTCTATCATCCCGACGATTCTCCCTCTCTCAAACTGCGACAACTGCTGATATTGTCTTCGAACACGGCGTAATGGCATGTCTATCTCAGCTCTTCCTTTGTAAATGATTCAGCACACTCAAACAAGCTTTGGTTACCTATTTTATACTCCACAGAGTACGATGTTCAACGCCCTCTACCGGCTATACGTAATGCGCAATCACGCTGCATTTCTAATCATTTGCACATCTCCCCGACATGTACCTTCATTGCAAGTTTCGTTACGATCCCGCAATTATTTCTTGGTGCGCTAATTTTTTTGTCCATGAGTGTATATCTCTACCAATAAATCTTTATATGTAAATGAGGAATGTATGTATGTATGTATGTATGTATGTATGTATGTGTGTGTGTGTGTGTGTGTGTGTGTGTGTGTGTGTGTGTCTATTGTATATATGTATGTTATCACAGCGAAAGTAAATCGTATGTTTCACAAATACATGCTAGGTATTTAATTGCTATTAAATTTATTTTTTAAGTTTTATAGCGCTCTTACCAATATGATGATCAAGATCGTGTTCGATTTAGTCCAACGGAATTGAGATATGGAATGGGGGTGCTGAGTTCAAATTCCGACCTGTACCATTAAATACCTTCCTACCAGGCTGGATATGGACACATTCGATCTCCAGACCTCCTGTCCTTCAATGCCGTCAGTTGGTGGGACCTCTCCAGATGTCGTCCTTGGTGGTGCCCCGTCAAATTTGAGGTGGCACTTGGATAAACTCAGACTCTTGTGGTGTCATTATAAACTGGACCTGATCTGGGATGTTTCGGGAAGAGGGCGAGGGGATGCATAAATCACAAAGTTCTTTTTTACTTTGGAGTGGCAATGTACATGACTGATACAAAAAATAATAAAAAAAAGTCATTAATCCATGCGCAATCTCGCAAACCAATATCACTCAGTCTCAGAATTTTCACGGATTGCAATATACCGTACAAGGTGGTCTCTATGTTTATTACCTTAATGTTGCCACAACCAGGGCTGCCGAGAGGGGGGTGGCAACTAGGGCACTTTGCCCCAGTTGCCACCCCCCTCTCGGGGGATAAAATTTTTAAAAAATTTATTTATTAGATTTCCTCAGAAAATATAACAAGAGAGCAGTGCAATGAAATATAATAATTATGTTAATCATTTATGTAATAAAATTTTAAGTATGAGTAACTTAATTTGAGTGTGTGTTTCCGTCTCTTTGCATTTTTTATTTTTGTAGGGCCCCCAACAGAAGTTTGCCCAAGGCCACGTAAAGTCTCTGGGCGGCCCTGGCCACAGTTGTACGACGAGGCCAGTCAGGGATATTTTCCTGGCTAGTCATCAACCAGCTATTTTTGAGATTTCTACACACTAAGTCTCGACGACAATTAAAGGCTGAAGTGTGTTTAACAATACGTTTGGCAGTTAAAATAAGTCACAAAAACAAAGGCACAACAAGAGGAGGATGAATATATTTGACCTATTATAGATAGTAAGGTAGCAGATTTAAGAGGAAATTATAAAATATTATATAATTACCTTATGTTCTTGCAACTATATAGCAAGTAAAATGAATACTGTACTGTTTTGGACTATAAGATGCACCTATTTACATAAATAAATCGACTTAAAATTGGGTCTTAAGTGCGTCTTATGGTACGAAGTAGCATTAAAATGAAATGAATATTTTATTATATTTATTATATATATTATACTTTTTATTACATATATATTTTATCTTTACTAGGTAAGAAATTGAAAATATTTTGATATACCTAACAAAACACAAAATATTCTTTTCTAAAAATCCTCCCATAAATTTGAGCTGTGTCTTATCTTCCGGTGTGTCTAATGCTTTCTCCACACCAACGGCGACAGCAACGAAAGAAGGGCACATTTTGCCACCTGTCTCTGTGACTGTCATAAAAGCCTTCACACCGCTAAGAGACGGGGAGAAGAGGCAATTTATTTCCACATGCGCATAATCTTCTCTTTCTACTCTGATTGGCTGTTGACCATGGCGGCAGAGAAAAAAGTTAAACTTTTTCCAACTTGAAAACGCAGAGACCAGAGACGGAGACGAACCTGGGGAGAGGAAATTTGTTTGTAATACGCATGCGCAACAACGACGATACATGGTTTTCGTCTCCGTCGCCGTTGGTACGGAGTACGCATTATGGTCCGAAAAACACGGTAGTTTCCCATATACACTAGGACCATATACTTCCAGAAAAACTGGGTCACTTTTGGAACTTGTAGCAATACTCACTTTCTCGTCAATGCTATCGTCCGCAAGCAGTTTATATGCAAAGACAGACATTTGTGGATACTGAAAAAGCTGATTGAGTAGCGAGCATGGCAGGCGATCATGGTGTAGGGGAATTTCAGCGTGGTATGATAGTTGGTCCTCGTGCGACGTGCCATGGCATTTCGTAGATACAGGCAATTTAGAGTTTCAATTTCGATCTTTTCAAGGATATGTCTGGAAGAGAAGAATTAGGGAATAGAATGTTTACAACAGACGTTTGCTGATTAGTATAAACTCGATGCATAAATTTTAAACAAAATTGTACTTTAATCAGAATTATAATCAAGTTTTCAATACATATATTATCTGCACTTGAATTTCTGGTCTTATCCTGTAAATCCTGATAAATTTTGAATAGTTATTAATATCTTGGATGCGGTAATATACGTAGATGAAATGATGTTGAACCGAAGCACTAAAATTGTGTACAGAGATTCATTCTTGTATTTATTCATTGTATTCTCTCGCAAAAATTAACAGCACATTGATACCTTCTAGTCAAATAAGACTATTCGTCTCTTATGTATTGAAATGGAAAGGCTTGTTTTTACCATTTGTATTAATTACAAAAATACATATTATCAGTTTAAAATATTGAATAATATCTCTTAGTTTTCGAGGATTTTTATAATTATATATTATATATATATATATATATATATATATATATATATATATATATATATATATATATATATATATATATATATGTAATAAATTAAATATTAGGCCCTCCATTCTATCAGTTAAATTCCCTTTCCTAAATCCAATCCCCAGTAACATTACTTTAGCGCTTTAAAAACCCATAGCAACAGGACTTCCCATAAAACAGCAAACGTTGCATTTCTACACGTGTATACGTCTCGAGAAAGGCGTGAGTTCGCATCGCCAGCCCCAAAATTCCGCTGACATTTCAAAACAACAGCCACATGTACCTCGCTTCTAGCGCGTAAGGTTGAAAGGTGATATTGCACTTCGCTCCTAGCATCTGAAATGAAAGGACGTATGTTACTATCGCTCCTAATAAAACGATTCGACCCGACTGTTTCAAAATTTTAATTCCTTTCAGGCTGAGTCTAGCTCCAGCCATGTAAATTTGAGCTAGTTTTCCTTTTCAGGTTGCATTTTAAGAACGAGATGTAATGATTATATTACATAGAGCCGACAGCGATTCGAACCTGTGCGTATCAACCTCAACGGACTTCGAATCCATTGCCTTGGACTATGTGTGTGCGCGTGAAACACCGACCTTGAGAGAAGCGCAATAGGAGTTCGCCACTTGAAAATGAAATGACCTAGTTTTGATTTCCCTTTTCGAAAATGACATCGAAAGATTTAAATAAAACATTGGCTGATCATCGTGACTCTGACCAACCTCAAGAAAAACAAGGGGATAATTCTGGAGTTTACGACAAACAATTATTGGAAAACAGTGCTATATCTTCACCAAATCAATTAAGTAATCTTCCGAAATTTAATCCTGGTGGAATGGTCAAAATTAATAACTGGTTGAAATTCTTCGAGAAAAAGACTATTGAATTGCCGGAAGAAGAAAAACTACAAATATTTCCGGATTTTCTATCGGACGAGGCTTTGGAATTTTACATCGAAAACCTAATAGAATCACAAAAGTGGGATGAAGTTAAAATAAAAATCAGTGACTATTTCTCAGAAGAAAAACAGTTTTCATTCGAAGATTTCAGAAGGTTGAGCCTTTCTGGAAGTCAAAATATAAATGATTATTTTAAAAAGAAAATTAATATTGGTAAAGCATTAAAACTTGAAGAAGAAATTATAATTCAATGTCTCACAGACGGATTGCCGACAAGATACAGGGATTTATTTTTAATATGTAACATTGGTACAACTACTGAGTGGATTTCCCTTGCGAGGAAAATGATCAACAGCTACGAAGATAGGAGGAAAGATCACCATAATAGAGACATGCACAATCAACAGTCCGGTTTTCGCAGACCGTTCGATCGGCGAGATGACTATGACAGATTCCCACAGCACGAGTCACCTAGATTCCGGCACCAACAACCGCGACCATGGCATAGATGGCCCCAGAATTTTCGAGAAGAGGAACGTCCTAGGACTCGTTTCCAGTCTCCACAAAATGCAAACAACTATAACAGCAACATGACAGAACAGCGACAATGACGGATGTTCACCGTACACCTAAAAATCGGTACTGAACTGATTATCGGCCTGATAGATACAGGTAGCACCATTAACATTATTTCTCGAACTGTATATGATAAAATTAAATATTATGTGAAAATTCTTCCATCGGAAAATTCACAGGTCAGTACCCTCGCAGGTAAAATAAAAACTGATAAAATAATTTCTACAAAGTGCCGAATCGGTAAGTTGAACAGATTTGTTAATTTTTATGTTATTGAAACAAATTTAAAGTATGCAATTTTATCGTCGGAAATTATTAATCTATTTAAAATTAATTTGGATTTTAAAAATTTTTGTGTTTACCAAGGAAAAAATAATATTTCATCTACTTTGTCTTTGGAAAATGTTACTAATAATTGCTATATATTTTTAACATATGATAATCCTAATGTGCCACATACTTGTTCTCATAATACTATAAATCTTGATACTAAATATAATAGAAATTGTGATACTCGTTTTTATAAAATTGAAAATGAAAATAATGTTGCTGATGATGAAAGTGTTCAATTGAACAAAATATTGAATGAGTATAATAATATTTTCGCGAAAAATAAATATGATGTTGGATGTATACGTCTTGAACCACAAAGAGTAATTTTGAATTCTGAACTACCAATTTCCCTTCGTCCATACAGGGCGTCGCCAAAAGATAATGCCGAAATTAAGAAACAAATAGACGAGCTTTTAGCTGCAGGTTTAATAAAAACATCTCATTCACCCTATGCTTCCCCAATTACTTTGGCTTACAAGAAAGATGAAAATTCAAAATCCAGAATGTGTATCGATTACCGAAAACTAAATAGTAATACAAAAACGGACTCGGAACCAATTCCCCGAATCGACGCAGTTTTAGATCAACTAACCAATGCTAAGATTTTCTTCACCCTTGATCTCGCGAGTGGCTACTGGCATATTAAACTAAATGAAAAAGATACAGAAAAATTAGCTTTCACCTCAAAGTTTGGCTTATATGAATGGAAAAGATTACCTTTTGGCTGGAAAAACGCTCCTGCCATATTCCAAAGAACACTCAGACAAATTTTAAATAAATACCAAATTAAATTTGCGCTCAACTTTTTTGACGATATAATTATGTTTTCAGACTCTTTCGAAGAACACTTAGAGCATTTAAAAACTATTTTCTCGATTTGTGAAAAAGAAAACATAAAATTGAAATTTTCAAAATGCCAATTTGCCCAAACAAAAATAAAATTTTTGGGATATGAAGTGGAAAAGGGATGTTATCACCCGAGTAACGCTAATATAGAAATTATTAAGAAACTTCAACCTCCTAGGAATGTTAAAGACTTACAAAGATTTTTAGGTAGCGTAAATGTTTATAATAAATTCATTCCCAACTATGCTAAATTAAGAGTACCATTGAATAAGTTATTGAAGAAAGACACTAAATTTGAATGGACGGATGATTGCCAAAAAGCTTTTCAGGATTTAAAAGTCGCTGTAATATCTAAACCTGTTTTATCTATTTATAACCCAAATTACCCATACCATATTTTCGTGGATGCGTCCGGACAAGCGGTAGGCGCAATTTTAAAACAACAACACCCTGATGGAAGTTTGCATCCCATAGCCTATCATTCTCGAAAACTTAGAACCTATGAACAAAATTATGCCATTACCGAGCTGGAATGCTTGTCAATTATTGATGCTGTTGACAAATATTACTGTTATTTACATGGGACTCATTTTACCGTTCATACGGATCATTCTGCACTTGTCTGGTTAAAAAGTATTAAACACCCAACTGGACGATTATTCCGATGGTCACTTAAACTGTCCATGTACGATTTTGACATTAAATATAAAAAAGGTTCTACAAATTATGAAGCCGATATGTTAAGTAGAAACCCAATTTCTCACCATGTAACTTTACGTGAACGTGACCCATTCTTGACATTGCAAGAAATCGAGCATCATCAAAATTTAGATAATGTAAACGGTAAGAAGTTTAAAAAAGTTAATAATGTATGGACAATTAAAAAACAAGGTTTAATGAAAATTGTTGTGCCCTTCTCTTTACGTTTAAAATTATTAGAAAAAGCCCATGTTAATTATGGACATTTAGAAGTTTCGGCAATGTTAAATCTGATATCCCCTCAATATTATTGGATTGGAATAACTAAAAATGTGAGTAACTATGTGAAACATTGTGAAGTATGTCAATTAAATAAGAAGTCTAGACAAAAAAGATTTGGTCTCTTACAAATGTTACCCCCTACCAGTGAACCCTTTGAAATTCTTGACATAGACACTATTGGTGGCTTAAATTATTATGAGTCTACAAAGAAATATTTACACATAGTTATAGATCATGCCACGAGGTATATATGGACCTTTGCTTCTAAAAATGAAAATACAGATACTTATATTAATTGTTTAACACAAATTTTTCAACACCAAGTACCTAAGAAAATTTTAAGTGATAGAAATAGTGCTTTTACTTCCACCAAATTTAAACATTTTTTGAGAAACAATAATATTACACAATTGCTAACTACTTCGCATAGACCACAAACAAACGGAAAAAATGAAAGAGTAAATCAGACCCTCATTACTAGGCTTAAATGTAAATTAAATTCACACCCTGGAAAAGTCTCCTGGACAAAATTATTACGTGAAATAACGAATGAATATAACGACACACCCCATACCGTAACAAAATTTTCCCCTTCTTATTTAATGCATGGAAAACCACCCTACAAAAATTTACTTGATGATCAAGACATGTACCCACCAATTGAAGAAGCTAGGAAGATTGCTAAACAGAGAACTATAAGAAATCATGAAGTAAATAAAGAAAGATATGACACTCGTTTTGAGGAATCTAAATTTAAGGTAGGTGATATAGTAATGTACGAAGAGTTTCGTTACCCAAATACTCCTAAACTTACTCCCCCTTATTCTGGTCCATATAAAATTTTGAAACAAATTTCTAGAGTAAATTTTGAAATTAACAGACCCAATTCCCTCACTAAGAAAACCTCGGAAATAGTACACTGTACCAGATTAAGACCTTTCAACCCTGCAGAAAATTTTCGATTAGCAACTAGAAAAAGTAAAATTCCTATTTTAATAACAGTAAACCCCAAAACGCCCAAGATCCCAAGTAAAAATTAATAGTGTTAGGAAAAAAAAACCTATCTATGATGATTAACCTCTTCAGACCTGAACCAAAAATATCTTTAAAAAAAATTTTTTTTTGACTTGTTTGAGTTAGTTATAGGTTAAAATGCTCACCATTAAAAAAATTTCATTTCTGTGCACAATAATTAATTAATTAATTAAGGTACACATATGTGTACCTCAGGTCTTAAACTGGATAAACCATAGTTACCAAAGCTTACAATAGCTATAATGTATTTTAGGAAAGATAAGGTTTTATGAGTTGTTTTATGATGGTTATACAGAAATACAATACAAAATTGATTGAATATAAAAAAATTATGAAAAAAGACAGAAATTTATTATTATTAGCAATTAATTAATGGGTTAATCTTAAAACTCATGGATATAAAAAGTACAAAATGTTGACTACACGTGTAAGAAATTATCTAAATATTATGATATTTTTCAAAACAATTGTTCTTCAGCATGCACAAATAAACATTGCATTTCGTACAAATAACTCGACTTCTTCATTTGCAATTTGGATGACGGCATTTCGATGCATTCTTATCTTCCATATATCTGGGAAAATGTCCCACATTGTCCAGCCTGACTTCTTTTACTGGTTGTTCTACAACTTTTCTTCGTTTTATTTTAGGTGTACATGGGGTATTTTCATTTGGTTCGGCTAACACCTTTCGAGGCCTTCCAACTGTTTTTGGACTCCTTTCATACCTCAAAAGGGCATGAGCTATATGTAGACAGTATTGTAGAAGGGACATATATTTTTTTCAAATATTTGGCTTTGTTGTCCCGGGCATAGTATACCCAAAAGTTGGAAATTATCAAGTATATAAAATGATTGAAAAGTTTGACATGCCATTTCTTTGTTCTGATCGAACAGCGATAGTAAGCAATATACCGATCACACAGATATATGCCGGACATAGATATGTTATAATCTTTTACTATGGCTGGTTGTGGAACATCGATTCTCTTTTTTTCTTCTTTGACCACCTCTGGCAAGTGTTGTTGGGTTCGCTTCCAACACAACTGGACATAAATGTAACGGCTTTATTGTCCTTCCATTTTATGATACAAATTTTGTCATCATCTCTAACTATTTCATGCCATTCACCTCTTTTCAAGTAGCTACCTTTTTTCAATATGCCTGTTGCATCTCCAGCTCTGTTTGACATTAAAGTACCTTTTATAAAAATATTATTTCTAACAGATATTCTGCACATCTAATACCTGTGAAATATCTATCAGTGCAAATTATGTGACTTGAGTATTGAGGTACACTAGCAGCCAATAATTTCACTATCCCCCCACCTAGGCCATTAAAATTATTTTAATAGAACAGCAGTAAATAACATAGTATTAAATATTTTTAGTTTGCAACAATAAATATTGAGAGAAAAAAAGATCTTCATTGGTCTCTCAATGCAAAATTCCAAAGATAGTATCTACGCCTGAATCAGCCATTTGGACGAAGGTACACATACGTGGACCTTTGTAAAGCAATCCATAATAACTGGTAATAGTAAAAAAACTTGAAACACTATACTATTTTGCAACAATAAGAACATTGATTTTATGAAACTAAATTTATTATTCTAAAATTTTGATTATAAAACTGTTAAAAATACTTCCGTTTTCTAGAGCATTGTATTTTCAAAATTTCAACAATATGCCATCTTTAAGCGCCAATATCCAAATATAGCTGTACTGGATCTGCCATCTATTGGGTGCTTAAGAAAGCATAGTTATCCTAGTATTTGAATCTGCTGTCGCAATTGATTTTCAATTGAAAAATTATTAATTAAAACCGGTAAGACTGAGGTCCACATATGTGGACCTCTGGAACGAAGAGGTTAAGACTACCCAACTGTGAATCAAATAGCTACCTGACTATGACTCCGATAATCCTACGATATTTTGATGACCTAGTGAAGATTGCTGTTGACGCATGATGAAGATAACCTAACTTTGATGGATTTAGATGCCTACCTAAATTTCGTAGTTATTCATGTTTAGAGAATTTTTGATGCTAGTTTGCCTTCCACAAATTACCATCTGAATTATATTAAAATAATATTTATTAAAAAGAAAATGTTGATGTGCTAAGTTAAAGAAAAATTTTGTCAATGTTGGGGCTAACATGACATGTCACAGGTTACCCCTAATTTTGCGAAGTATGTTGATGATCTGAGTTGTTAATTTTGTTGACACCGGAGAAATCCTTTTCCAGCACAAGGGGTAGTTCCTCCCGCAGAGGGATGAGCGTCTTGCTGTCTTTGCATCACAGCACCCTCGTGATCACTAACAATCTTTCACGTTGAACATCACAGAGGATAGCCCATTTCACCTCCAGGTTTGTCACTTATGTCATGATTGGTACCAATGATTTTAGAATTTGAATATTTTGAAGTGAAATCTGTGACGATGTTAAAGCACATAATGTTTTTGAATATTACCTAATATGAAAATGATGCCCATTTACTTAATTAAGGATTTATAACAAGTTGTTTTGAATTGTTTAATTTATGATCTTGTGTATTGTTTAAAAACTTGACAGGTATCTAAATCTATGCTGTAATTGAAGTGAAAATTTCAGAATAATATAAGAAATCAATTTTGTAATAATATTGTCTAAAGTAATGTTGTTTTGAACTTGAACTTATTGAAATATCTTCTGAATTATACGTTGTGAATTATTTTAAAATTTATATAAGTATTCGAGATTAGGAATATGAAAAATGGAGATAGATGTATAATTGGTGTAAACGATGAAGTTTTGAAATCATGTGTAAAATGTAAACACTGAATATAAACCACATACAATAAGGACTTATTTGATAAACAATGTATAACGACTTGAATTTAAACTGAGCTTAAGGACTCCAAGAATTATACGTTATTTTAGGACTCATTATTGAATGAAGAACTTTGATTTAATTAAAAAGTTATTTAGATTATATTAGCCAATAATATTTCAGTTATTTGAATTTCATTGCACATTGTATAATAATTATAAACTTATTGCATACTATGTTAATTCCATATATTTTGAATGTTCATTATAAATTTCATTGTATATTCCTTTAATTTCATATATTTTGTGTAATGGTGCAACGAAGTCATAAGAGTGAGTTTAGTATTATAGTAAAGATTCAGGAGATTTAACTTTGGATTTGTTTCGGTGAAGTTAATTTATGACGGGTTATGGACAAAGCTCTTGACTCTGTAACCTTGATGTGTTCTAATTCTCACCCACCTTGCTGTTTATCGTGACTTCTTTCCACCAATGTTGCATTCAGAGACATGTAATTGTATAATGTAGTTAATTTTGATTATATTTGATTGTAATTGTACTCACTTTATTATATAAGAGTTCATCTGTATTATGTTGTGAAAATGTGTAAGGTATACACAAGATTCGATTCACAAGAATCGAACTTTTGAGTGAATGAATTAAAGAAGCTGCTTTAGATATGCTAATTTCGGCATACGCGCTTAGTATAAATACCATGCAGCGTCATTAATAAAAAAGGAGAAGGTTGTTAAGGTTGAAAAGGTGTTATCCTGCGCTAGTGCTTAGCGGGCCAGAAGTTTACGTGGCAGTACTGCTGGTTTGACCTCCTGTCCATCGTCAAGCCGGACCAGCGCCTCAGGACCAACGAACTGCTGCACGAAGGATGCCCACACGGTCAACGAACCCCTTTACTAGGACTGCGACCATCAAGAGAGGTTCCACGGATTGGACAGACTGGTGCAAGGAAGTTGCTGCATTCATGAGGAACAAGTCTTGTATCAATTATCTTATTCTAACTCCCACCCTTTAATAAAACCGAACCAAATTGGTTTGAAGTTCCCCATTGTATATACTGTGTAAACATTTTGAGGGGAAGGAGTGAGCCACTGAAAAAAAAGGCATACTGTTGTTTTATAAATTTTTGAAGGGGACATGTAGTGACTAGAAAAAAAATACATACTGCACAATATACCAATTAACCACTAATGTACTAACTTCACAAAAAATAACACATGTACATTATAAATTGGGGGAGAGCAGATACAGTCAAGAAATGTCATGCTGTGCAATTGTGTTGTCATTTTTAATTAAAATAGATATTTTAGGGCGCAGTTGGCAGCCCAGTATCCGCAACTCTGCAAATCCACTGTTTGATGGTGTCACCTGGACCCCTCGGGGTTAGTTTTGTAAAATGGTAGTGGCGTTTTTCCCCCACACAACGTGTGGAAGGTTTTTTTGACTTTGCCACCCATTATGTAAAAAGTCAGACCAGCACGCGTTTTCAATTAGTTAACTGAAGCCGTTCAGACCTCAGTTACCTAATTTTTTTTTTCGAGGGAGGCCAGTGTAAGGTATACACAAGATTCGATTCACAAGAATCGAAATTTTGAGTGAATGAATTAAAGAAGCTGCTTTAGATATGCTAATTTCGGCATACGCGCTTAGTATAAATACCATGCAGCGTCATTAATAAAAAAGGAGAAGGTTGTTAAGGTTGAAAAGGTGTTACCCTGCGCTAGTGCTTAGCGGGCCAGAAGTTTACGTGGCAGTACTGCTGGTTTGACTTACTGTTCGTGAGTATAGAAAATATATTGTTCTTGAAAGCTGTATTTATATTCCGTACAAGTAGTACGCATGCTTATGGCTGTAAAAGCCAATTATATGTGCAACGAATTCAATAAACATTGTTTCATGTATAAACTGTGTTTGCTTCAAATTCAAATAGAGTGCCACTTCAAATTATATACACCCAAGTCTGGGTAGAAGTGAGCATAGATTCTCTATAAATGTCACCTTTCAACGTGACGATTTTCCCTTTTTCGGAGGGGATTTGTAATAAATTAAAAATTAGGCCCTCCATTCTATCAGTTAAATTCCCTTTCCTAAATCCAATCCCCAGTAACATTACTTTAGCGCTTTAAAAAACCATAGCAACAGGACTTCCCATAAAACAGCAAACGTTGCATTTCTACACGTGTATACGTCTCGAGAAAGGCGTGAGTTCGCATCACCAGCCCCAAAATTCCGCTTACATTTCAAAACAACAGCCACATGTACCTCGCTTCTAGCGCGTAAGGTTGAAAGGTGATATTGCACTTCGCTCCGAGCATCTGAAATGAAAGGACGTATGTTACTATCGCTCCTAATAAAACGATTCGACCCGACTGTTTCAAAATTTTAATTCCTTTCAGGCTGAGTCTAGCTCCAGCCATATAAATTTAAGCTAGTTTTCTTTTTCAGGTTGCATTTTAAGAACGAGATGTAATGATTATATTACACACATATATATATATATATATATATATATATATATATATATATATATATATATATATATATATATATATATATATATATATACAGTCGGACCTCTATTTAGCGAAGTAGCTAGATCCTGAAAAAAAGTTCGTTTTATGGAAACTTCGTTAAATAGAGATTAACTTTTTAAAATACTTTAAACTACACACAACAGATTTTAAATTCCTAAACACTAAATATTATTAAAAGGTGTAATGAATCACACCTTCATTTTGTAAATTAATATCTGCTTTTTTCATATATCTTACCCATCGAAAAGAAATCTGCAAGGAAAACAATAATAAAACAAAACATTGTGTGGGAATACACTGTATTTTCAATTTTAAAAAAATTAAGGAATTTTAATGACATTATCACATTTATTATAAGGCGACTGGTAAAAACAGTTCAAGGTCATTGATCACCATAAAATGTGTTAAAAGAAAGAATAAGTGTCGTATAACCTGTCTTAATTATTTATTTTGGGTGTGATTCGTAATTTATTTTGGTTAGTACAAATTATTTATTTATGAGAAATTATTTGGGTGCGTTGTGTTAATTATTAATTTGGTTGAATACAACCCAAGGTTCTAGAAATTTTGGCTAACGAACAGGTCAAATAACTTTGCTTCTAAAACTAGGAGATAACTTTTTCTTAAAATCAACTGCGAACATAAAGATGACTGACTAAAGTTTTTATATTTACAAAAAAACTAATTTATTTTCAACACTAACTATTTATAATTTAACTCAAAAACAATATCAACAAAACTTAGTACACAATTTACTCATTTTTCTAATCTTTTAGCATTTCTCTTCAATTGAAGTTCAATGACATGTATATAATTTATCCTATACCTTTTGGATCCAGGGAGCATAATATTATCTACTCTACTTAAGTCAAAAACTGACTATCTATCCAAATCTATATTCTAAATAAAACAAACATTGATCCCGCACTTATTCATTCAAAAATTCGCGGTTGGGGTCTGAACGATACAAAAATGATTTGGCCCTCACTCAGTTTGATGCTAACTGGACTGGAACACGGGTGACGATCTCATCATCGGACTTGCGATCTCCTTTCTTTATCGGTGGACGCAGCAACCAGATTTTTCGCAGCAGCAATTCTTCTCTCGAAAACGGGATCATGATGCAAGCATTTCGGGAAGAATCAACCGGATGTCCTATATGTAGTCACTTCATCGTGAAGGCGCAATTCTCTCCTCTCTCGAAAACGGGATCACGATGCAAGCATACCAGGAAGAATCAACCGGTCTCCGACAGTTAATCGACAATATCTCATCACCTGCGATGCTAAGAACCGGAGAAAGGGGAACCCGAGCCCGCATGCAGAAGTGAATCGCCGAAAAAACTTTTAAGTCCCCTATTTATTTCATTTTTTTGATATCGTTGTCCACGCCTCTCACTAATCCTAAATCCATTCAGGAAAGCCTTCCAAAATCCACCACTTAGCTTCCAATTTCATTTTTTTTTGATTGGATAAACTCTCCAAATAGGTACGCCCTTCATTTCGTCAACCAAGACCACCCAAAGTTCATTCCACGTGTTCTGCGGTAGATTCTCCCGCATTGACTCATAAATTTGTTCACAATAGGCTTTGTAGTTTAACATAAAAATCCGGTGCCACACAACTTTCTATGTCTGCGATCAACAGACCCCACATACGCTAGGTCCCGTAAATTGGCTAACCACAAAGACGTCGGTCCCGTCCTATAATCAAAGGCGGCTTCCAAGCCTTCTAACAAAAATGTAATGAAAACAGCCTTCGAACACTTTAACTCTCTTAAAATATAAATTCATTTTTTCTATTAAATCGAAGGCGCTTCATTACAATAAGTTTGAAATGTTCAGAAATATTTTGATAAATATGAAGAAAAAAAATTTGGATGAGAAGAAAAAGTTCGTTTAATAGAGAATGCACTTCGCTATTTGGAGGTTATTTTACGAAGAAATTCGCAAAATGTTCTTGGTTCCAAGGAAAAGTTCGCAAAATAGAGGTTCGTTAAATAGAGGTCCGACTGTATATATATATATATATATATATATATATATATATGTGTGTGTGTGTGTGTAAAATAATTGGATGATAAAATTGTTAGACAAAAAGGGATTATTTTTATTAGGAAATTAATTATTAGGCAATAATTTATAACTTTTAATTATAATAATTTATAACTTTTTTTTACTCAAATCGAAAATAAAAGTGTATTTTTTTATTTTGTTTCCGTAGTTTGTTGATAATATTTTGTTTTGCATGTTTAACCATTTGTTATACTTGCTATAAAATTTTCCAGCTATAATAACCCTCTAAATTACACGTAACAGTTTCTCCCCTGACAGGGAGAGCTCCTCACGCTAAGTGTTGTATGACAGCTCTAGAAATTGCATTTCATCTCTCGAGCATTAACTCATATCCCTTAATTGTTATAATTACTTCCATATGACGTATAATACAGCATAAACTCGTCTCCAATCCACGGAGCTTTGCAGGCATTACGCTGTATCCTTAGCATTCATAGTTTGCTTAGCGGTTCTCCCATTGTATTGTAATTTACTACAATTTACATAATTAAAAGAATTAAATGTTATTAATTGTTGCTCCTTCTTTGAAAATATGTTGTAGATATGAAAATCCCCATATCAGTCTAAATGTTACCATATAATTTACTGTATTCGTCTATCATTTACAAAATGATACATAACTTTCTGTACAAAGGAAAGTATCACTAAACTTTTGAACCTAATTATTTCTTATATTAAAACATACTTAATTAAGTATGTTTAATATTAAAAGCATTTAAATTTTTTCTTCATCATTCCAGTCTCGAAATTAGCCGGGAACTAAATAATTTAACTCAGTAAAATCCTTAACAGCTTAGGAATTCAAGGGAATGGTATTGTGTTGTAGGATTAGAAACCTTGCAGCATCGTTCCCGTGCATGAATGTAAATCGTTAATGGAAACAGTTACAACGTCATGTGGATTTTGATCCATTAAAGTTACAGGATTTAGTCTGTAGGGTGAAAAGATGGATACTGAAATTGGGGCACATTCGCTATTGTTCATATTCTAGAGATATAATTTGAGGTTTAATAAATTTTGCTGTAAGTGGTGTTTTTTATTGCGTGTCATCGTTAAGGCCGGAGTAATATAAATTTTTGTCCCTGAACCGAGGTACTGTGAGGTGAATGACATCGAATAGGACATAAGTAGCTTGACAAAGGTAGCTTTTAATATACCTACTTCGTCTTTATATTTTCTCATTTTTAAAGATACAGTTAAACTTCTAGATTGCTACCCTTCTAAACGGCCGTATTTTGTTAAGAACCGATTAAACACTCCATAGAGTCAATGCTATAGAAGAAACCCCTTTTCCACGGCAAACCTACAAACCGGCCTATTTTTTTCAGAACCATTACTGTCCACCAAAGAGAAGTGACACTTTGTATATTACATTGTTATTGCATTGTGACGATGTCATCTACAGTCGTAGCTTTCGTTATTGTTGTCATTTGTTGAATCTGTCCCTTGTTATTTCTTTAGACACCAAAGTCGCGAATAACTGCTACTGTCAGTCGACTTTTGCATCATTCTGTATTTCCGAATAGAAAAAAAAGAAGTAAAAGACAAAAATAATTTATTGTTACTATATTAACAAGAATTAAAATTTAAAAATTTCGTTTGTGTGATTTCTTGGAAAGAAATTTCTCTTAAACATCGGTAAATTGATAGTCCTGCAGAATATTATTTTCAATTGCCATAACAGCAAGTCTGATGAGTATTAGTGCCACTGTCGATCTGTATAAATTATTTTAATGTTTCATCTTGGAAAATCTCCTTTTCCTAGTCGAATTATTAGCTATTATCAAGCACCTGTTTCAACATTAGGGAATGAAGAAGTTAATCTATTGTTTGCTACAAGGGTTTAGATATCAGAAGCCTTAAATTAGGCATGTCAAACTGGCGACTCTCAATGATTATTTTGGCTTCCCAGGATCAGCCAATACAACGGTATGTAAATATCGTGTCACTTCATTCGCCTTCCGCACAGATGCACCATTTCCCCCCACTGGCAATGAATATTTTTGCACCCGACAAACACATGCTAGAAAGTCTTGTACGAAGTGATTGTTCTGTTTGGTACAAAACAGTTTATATTTTGCTTTCGGAGAACGCTTATTAATTTGTGAAATTATCCAGTGTCTTGTAAGTTAATGCTCAAGAAAAAGAAGGGTCGGGAAGAAAAAATTAATATTATTTTTGTTCTAGGTTTTTTTTATTCAATACTTTTCGAAATAAACCTACGTTTTACGAAAATTGATTTTGAAAATTTTTTTTGGTGGCCCACATAAACTTAAACCTTGTATATTTGGCCTATGTCAGCCTTTGAGTTTGGCATGCTTGCCTTAAATTTATAAGTATTTAATTTAAAAATATTTCATTTCGGTCTGCTGTCTATCCCCCAAGGCACCACAGCCGGCCCCAGTCCCTGGGTAGTTTAGTCCCTAAAGTCCATGCATTAATCCTGTCCTGGACATCGATAAAATTTATATCGTTGGAAACCCAGTTTGAGATTTTCCTGTAATTGGAGTTTTATCGTCATTCATTTTTGTGCCTATGGAGGGTGCTCCTAGTAGATGAATTACAAACGTTGACAAATTTAATTTTCCATATTTAAACTTAAGTCATTAGCTGAAAAGAAATATCGTATTAATTTCACGAATTTTATTGTCATGTAAAATTCGAAATCCTCTCTGGAAAGCAGAATAGTTATAGATTTCCTACATTTTCGTACTTAAATATGTTTATCTTTGAGAACGAAATTTAAAGAAAAAAATTATCAAATTTAATAAAAAATCACTAAACGGCATTCTCTTGGAACACTAAAATAAAGGCTTTTGGGTCATTTATTAAGACTATTATTTTGTTCAGCTCACGAAGAACATTGTCCAAGTTTTATTAAGTATATTACCAAGAAAAAAACGAATGAACTTATATGCATTAAATTACCAAGATATGAATTATGTAACAACAAGTAATTTTAAATACAGAACATCGTGATTATTTAGGAATTAGAATTGTAATATATTTGATACATTTTTCTAGTTAAATACTTTTATCTTTGAGAAATAAATACAATTGAGTAAGAAAATATTTTATGAAATTGAATAAATTTAACACAAAATGGCATTCTCTTGGAACAGTAATATTAATGATTTTGGATTATTTATTATGTCGATTTCATGTCTTCCAGCACATGAAGTATATTATTCAAGTTGTATGAATTTCATACCAAGAATAAAATAACCAATAAACTTGGTGTAGTTGTTTCAAATGAACCCTGCCTGAAGGTACCAATGAACTTTCATGAATTAAATTACCAAGATATGAACTGTATAATCAAGAGCAATTGCGAATGCAGAATATCATTTTAAAGGGGCACACCACCTTTACAAAAAAAATCAAATTAAAAAAATGGAGCTTTGACTTTTGCTATATTCTGATTTTTGGGACCTTTCTGAACAATATGAAAATAACCACATAAAAAAATTCACATTGTTTCTCGAGTTATCAGAGTTTATGTAAAGCTCACTCTGTTGCCATGGACATGTATATTCAAACTTTAAATTCAGTTTTCTCAAATATGTAAAATTTTGGATTACGCGCATTGTTACTCCCAAACTATGTGTACTAGACAAATAAAAATTTTATCAGGCTTGTATTAGCTTCTTTACATACTAAAACCAAAAAAATACAAATATATTTGTAAAAAAATTTTTTACACTTGAAAATGTTTTTAAAAAATTGCTAAATTTTAATTTTTTTAATTTTATGTAAATTTTTCCATTTAAATTGTATTTTTGTGTATATTTTCATTTTACATTAAACTGGAGTATATTTTTAATTTAATTTGACCAAAAAATAGTTTCTGTATGCATATGCAAATCTAAAAATTATTTATGGATTTAAAAGTTCTATTTTTGTACAAAATATAACTGAAGAATTGTAATTTTGATATAAAAAAATTATATAGATATATATTGATATTATTGCAGTTTCAGTAGCTCGAATTTGATCATGTTTATGGTCATTTCAGTGTAGTCAAAGATAGTGTGCCCCCTTAAATTAGAAAAATGAGTGGTTATATATTTCATACAGTTTTCTACTTTTATAGTTTTACATTTGAGCGGGAAATTCAAAGAAGAAAATATTTAAAAAAATGAATAAACAAAACCTAAATACCTTCCTCTCGGAAACATAATATTAATGATTATTTTTAAGGCAATTTTCTTTTGATGCACTCTCGAACATTATTATTCACGTTTTGTAAGTTGTATTACCAACAATAATAAGAAATCTAATTACATGAATTAATCGTATCAACATATGAATTGTATACCCAAGTGTTATACTTAAAATATCTTTACATGTGTTTGTTTATAAATATTATTATATTAACATGAATGAACTGGATAATACAAAAGATAAAATTACATTATATTAAGTATAAAGTTTTTGGTACATTAACTTCCATGAATACTTTTAAGAACTATGGTAGTAAACTATAATCGATATGAATTATATAACCAAGAGTAATTGAGAGTACTGAATATCTTTATGGTTTAAATGTTTTTGTTCTATAAAGATGACGATATTTATATATAAGAACTGGATAATATCAAAAGAAGAAATTCCATTAAGGGAACAAGGGACCTTCGAACTCGAAATTTCAATTGTTCAATTTTTAACTTTATATCCAGAAAGAGAATATTTTGCATTCTATTTTACTACATTGAAGGCCCTTAGAATTCAAAATAACGATTCTTTGGCAAAATATTGACAAGTTTTCAAAAAAATTTTCAAAATTTTTTAGCATTTTCAAATTGTTCTAGGTGTATTCAAACTATTTAAAAATCTTCATTTTTTTAAATATAAGTCTACCGTACATATTATAAACCTAATAGTGCAATTATTTTCTTTTATAACTCTGAAGCCATATATAATTATTTTTTAATCTGTCTTTTGTTTTCTTTATATTTTCACTTTATTTCAAGGTCTATAATCTATAAATTTGAAAAATATTTGTGGTTTCAAATAATGATGCACTGGTTCGTGGGAAACACTTCAATTAACAATCCTGAGAAATTTGGAAGAACTCACAAGAAAGGTAATGCGCATGGATCATTTTAAAAAATTCTAGCATTTTTGAAGAAATAAACAAGTCTTATTCTTACCCAAAATACTTATTTGTGAATTCAAATTGT
This sequence comes from Dolomedes plantarius, assembly GCA_907164885.2. Lineage (NCBI taxonomy): Eukaryota > Metazoa > Arthropoda > Arachnida > Araneae > Dolomedidae > Dolomedes > Dolomedes plantarius. The sequence goes on from OU015496.1 coordinate 134,768,300, forward strand.
CTTCAACGTAGTAGGAAAGAATATTAATTATTCTCATTTTGTATATAAGAGTAAAATATTGCAAAATTAAAGTTACGAGGTTAAAGTTCCTTTGTACCCTTAAGTAATGAAAAGTGTTTGACACATTAAAATCTACGAATTCTTATAAATACTTTGGTAGTAAACCGTAATGAGAGAGTTTCATAAACCATTTTTTGCAGGTATTGTTTCTTGCATACTTTAAACATTATTACCTTTAATCTCAGAAAATCTACTATGTTCAGTATCAATGACTTTGATAGCCATGAGAACCTGACATAATGGTATTGCATTAAAGGTCTAGAAATTATCTAACTACTCTCCAGCATACATTTATTGACCTTAACAGAGATAGCGATAATATCTTATGAACATATAATACATGTTGTAGCATGGGCAGTGAGCTCAGCGGTGGGTGTGAAAGCTCAGAAGGGGATGTGATAATCACTAATACATTAAGCAGTATAATCTATGCTAAACACTCCCAACTTAATATTACAGAATGGTATATTGAATACTAGAAATCATCAGTTTGCTTCTTTTTTTAAATATATTCAATTATAAATTTTTTTTATGTTTTGAAAACACATTATTTTTTTCTCAAGTTAGTGTAAAATTACACGATGAACATTTAAAAACACTGACTTGTCGCAAATTAGGCTATAAAATAAATACTTTATAAATATATCTATGTTACTTTCTGTGACAGACATGCTTTGAACACTGTGTGAAGGTACTTTAAATACATAAATAAACAGTGAAACTTCTTTATTGCCATATTTTGTATAGAACCGTCTAAAGACTCCATAGAGCCAATCTTATGAAATGAACTTTTCTTTTATAAGAATCATTTCACGACGGCCACCCCTCAAAATAGCAATTTTCTTTGGAAACCATGACTGGAAGCCATACAGAAGTTTCACGGTATATATAAAAAAAAATAATAATAATATATATATATATATATATATATATATATATATATATATATATATATATATATATATATATATATATATATATATATATATATATAAAACCTTTGTTCAGAAAGTTCGGTGAATGACGTCATAGTGCTCACAGTCGTGAGAGTTTGCAACCGGTACGTACCGTGCCGGTCAGGTGGAGACTGGTCTGAACCAGTTCCTAAGCGGCGGCGAGTTAGCTTATCGTCTGGAAACAGATAAGGGAAACAGAAAATGTGAAGGTGGTGTGCGCTCGGTCGAAATTCCAAATGGATCAGCGAACGAATATGCTGTTCTGTTTCAAACTTGGACAATCAGGGAGACTCATAAAATACTGCTAAAACTTACAAAGAACATGCTGCCACATTGAAGTGCGTGTATGAGTGGTTTAAACGCTTCCGAGATGAGTGGGACACCATTGAAGACTCCCCCCGATGTAGTCGGTCTGCAACTGCACGCACCCCCTACAACGTGCAGAAAGTGAAGGAATTTTTGGCCAAGGATCATTGTGCGACAGTGCGAATGGTACGGAAGTGGGAATTGGTCGTGAGATGGCCCTCCTCATACTGAACCAGGATTTGGGTAAACGCAAGCTTTGCTCCCGATTTATGCCCCACACTTTGATGCCGAAACAAATGCAAATTCGGCTGGACGCCTGTGGAGACTTCATCGACATGGCGAATCAAAAACCAAATTTCCAGAAAACCATTGTCACGGATGACAAGACCTGGTGCCTGGAGTACAACCCCGACGGCAAGCGTCAGAGTATGGAGTAGACGCGTCCAGGGTCGCCGAAAAGCAAGAACGTGCGAATTGAGAAATCCCGCATCGAGCCAATGCTCATGGTGTTCTTCGACTCTGAGGGTCTCATCCATAAAGAATTCCTCCCTGTGGTCACCAGGTTAAATGTCCCTAAGTACGTGGATATACAGAAGCGTCTGCTGCAACGGATCAATCGGGCAGGCCCCCAGTACACCAAGCAAGGCAAATGGACCCTGCTTTACGACAATGCCCGGCCATATACTGCCTTTCTGGTGCAGTAGTTCCTGCCAATAGGCAGGTTGTGTCCCTGAATCACCCACTCTACTCCCCATACTTGTCTCTCCCGGACTTTTTCTTGTTCCCCAAATTGAAATCAGCCCTGAAGGAACACAGGTTTTTGGATATTTCAGACATCCAGCGTAATGCTAAGATCCAGCTGAAGGCCATCCCTAAAGACGACTTTGCCAGGAGTTTCGAAGACTTATACAACCGTTCCTTCATGTGCATTACCGTCTACGGCGATTACTTCGAAGGACAGTAACAGCTGTTTCATGTAAGACAATAATGCATTGTAACTATACACACATTCACCGAACTTTCTGGACGAAGGTTGTATATATATATCTATATATATATATATATATATATATATATATATATATATATATATATATATATATATACCGGGTGGTCATAATTAAACTGACAGTGCTCACAGTGTTGTGTAGCGTGATCTATTTGCGAGAATGACGTCACATTTTGTAGGAAGATTAAACAAGACGGGGGACGAAGGATTCCGCGAAAAAATAAATTAGTTCCAAAAGTCACCGCTAGGGGAATATTTGGCGTTGTGTAATAGAAAATAGAGTGTTAACAAATGCAAATCAATACGGAAATTACCTTTTATATTGCATTCAAATGAGATTCAATGTGGCCGCCGTTGTTGTGGACCACATATTGCATTCTGTGCACAGTATGCACAACAGCAGAAAGTAACATGTCTGCAGGAATCTCCCGTACAGTCCGTGATATGTTATCCTTCAACGTAGCCAGGTCCTGGACCACTCCTTGATAGACCTTCGACTTAAGGTAACCCCATAGCCAGAAGTCGCATGGGGTAAGATCAGGCGACCGAGGTGGCCATGCAGTTGGAAAGTAGCGGCTAATGACTCTTTCTGTTGTGAATTTCTGACGTAGCAGCTGTTTCACCCGTACAGCAACGTGTGGAGGGGCTCCATCTTGCATGAAAATGATTTCCCCCCAGGCATTGTCTTTGCTGAAGTGCCGGAATGACAAAGCTGTTCAACATGTGGCGATATTTCTCTCCGGTAACAGAACAGGTTTCCAGTCCTGTCGGGGTAATGTTCTCATAGAAGAATGAACCTACGATAAATTCCGCTGTGAACCCGCACCAGACAGTTACCTTTGGTGAATGTAAGGGAATTTCTGTGACTGCATGTGGTGATTTGTGATCCCAAATTCGGCAGTTCTGGGTATTCACAGTTCCATGCAGGTAAAAGTGGGCCTCGTCTCCCCATAAGATTTTCCACGGCCAAGCATCATCCACCTCCATTCTGGCAAGAAAGGTGAGAGCAAAAGTCAATCGCTTATCATGGTCGGGGTACAGTAACTTCTGTACACAGCTGATCTTGTACGGATAGAAGTTGATAATCTTTCGTAAGATTTTCCATACCGTACTGTAAGACATATCCATATTCCGAGCGCTAGAGGTGGCAGCAATATTGTCTGGTCCTCTGTCGACAATCGCCGTGGCAACTGCTTCGATCGTATCCTGTAGTACAGGTTTTCGTCCTCTGCCTGACTGAACCTTCAGAGAACCTGTTTTCTCAAACGTCGCAGCCATTGCTTTTAGCCCATTAACTGACACAGGACCGTTACCTTTACGCATTTTTTTGTGCGTTCTAAAAGCACGAAGAGCGGCTGACGCGTTGCACTGGTTGAGGTAAAAGAATTTGACCAGTAACGCACGCTCGACTAAAGAAGGAGACATTGCACATAAACTTTCAATCCGATTGATTCGAAACGTAACACATTGCCTTTTAAAACCCAAGCAGCTGGCACTGTGCCAATGGATGTAACGTGAAATTTGAATAAAGAACTTCTTCTTCTGGTCAGCGTACGTGATATTGCAGATCACGAGACTTTATCGGTGTTCATGTAGATTTTGCGCTTTTTAAAAAGTGTTGCCATATTGCACTTGAAATAAATAAGAAAATGTGCATAATAAAAGGTAATTTTATTCCGTGTTAATTTGCATTTATTAACACTCTATTTTCTATTACACAGCGCCAAATATTCCCCTAGCGGTGACTTTTGGAACTAATTTATTTTTTCGCGGAATCCTTCGTCCCCCGTCTTGTTTAATCTTCCTACAAAATGTGGCGTCATTCTTGCAAATAGATCGCGCTACAGAACACTGTGAGCACTGTCAGTTTAATTATGGCCACCCGGTATATATGTATATATGCGTGTGTGTGTGTGTGTTTGTATGTGTGTTAAACATATTAGCACATATGTGATTGTTTTCTTTTCAGAATTTTACAAATTGATATTTCTCTAGCTGACCACCCTTATTCGATGGCCACCCTTAAAACGTTAATTTTTTCCAGTTACATTACTATCCGCCATAGAGAAGTTTCACTGTATATATGTATGAATGTATTTGTGTGTGTACGTGCGTGTGTGTGTGATTCTTATATACTGAGTGATCAATCTATTATGATAATCTACGACGTTTATCACTAGGCCAGCTTGTGCTCTTTATACATACTGCTGCGATACTCTTTGGCGAGTACTCGATAAAACGTTGGAGAGTGGCTTGAGGAATCTGGGACTATATCCCATGAGCTTTTTCTTTCGAGTTCTGGAATATATTAATAGCGCTAGGTCCATCTGCCTGATGCCCCTTCCATACCTCATCCCCAAAATGCTCTGTTAGTTTGATATCTGGTGATTATGGAGGGCGTATATGGAGATGACGCAAGTCTCTGTCATTTTCTTGAAATACTCTGTGGAAAATATGTGCTTTTAGGCGTGGAGCAGTGTCATGGTGGAAGTATGCTTTTCCAGTGGGGTAAAACCATTATCATAACTGTAACTCCTTCTTCAGTGATACTATTTAAAGACCATTTAACATTCAGCCATTCTTCACACGGATTAGAGGCCCAAACGATGTTAGGAATACACCCCACAACCGTTAACGTTCCCTCCTTGAGCTTTATGTGTTGTGACAATGCACTTAGGGTTCATTCGCTCTCGTTTTTTTTTTTTTTTTGTATATGCATACTACCACCTGCTTACTGTAATTCAAAACGTGGTTAATCGGACCACATTACCCTATTTTATTAATTTTCCTTCCAATCTTTGTGGTCTGTATGCATTAGATACGTTTTATCTTGTTAGCTGCAGACATCAAATGTTTGGGAACAGACCTTCGGCTTCCATAACCAATACGTTGTAATGTGCTTCGAACAGCAAGTTTCGAAGCCATAGAAGTTGGTATCTGATCAGAGCCGGGCCGATCCATTGTGGTGCCTGGGGCAAGTATTATAAACGGTGCCTTTACGTATTTTTGGAGAGACTCATAAGTAATGAATGTATCTCTATTAGAAATAGTATGCTTAAGCTTACAGGGCCTATTTTCCGATTCCTTCTTTAGAAATTTCGTACCCCCTTTGTAAGAAATACCATTAAAGGGGTTATATATATATATATATATATATATATATATATATATATCATTCATTCATGCTTGGGCCCGTATATTTGGGATACATGCTATCCCACCCCGTAAGGAAACTAACTGTTAATAGAATATCGAACATTTTTAAAAAAGTGTGTATTTATTTTTTTAAACATAAAAATAAAAATAAATTTACGCAATTTAAAAAAGTAGAAAAAGGTGTGTGTATAAACTTCAATAGAATTTGTTTTGTGATAAAACTATTTCGGAATCATTCTTCCAGCCTTTATTGAAGCAAACTGATCTATTGCAAGCTTATACAGTGATTTCCGCTTATAAGAATCACGTTTGTTATTACTGTTTTTGATTCTTATAAGCGGTTGATTCTTATAACCGAAACTTCCCTTTGGACAGGCACACATACACAAATATATACTTGTACATATATATAAACACACAGGCACATATATACATAATTTACCATTAAATACTCTTTAATTTACGTTATTTATCATTTATTAAAATCATTTTTTATAATTTTAAAAATACTCAATTTCTAAACAAATACTATAACTCAATTTCTAGACCTATAAGTAACAACACATGATTTTAAACTCAACAAGAGGCAACTTCTCTTTGACTACACTTTGGAAGAGCATCATATCTAATTAACAAGTTCTGTTTTTTAGAAAAACTAAGAGTTTTCCTTGTTTTTATCATATTTGAATTCGACTATCGAAAAGTTCTAACACTAACTGGCAATTTTGTTAGAAAAATAAAGTGAATACTAGCGACGTATGTATATTACAGTCTCAGACGAAGATTCACTTTATAGCGTACGTTTCACGGTTTGATTCTGAATCAAACCGTGAAACGTTTGATTCAGCATTTGGTTCATCTGATTCAGCAAAATGGATCCGTTTACGTTTCACGGTTTGAAGTGCTGAATCCACTATCCCGTTTGCGTAAGTGATGGTGGACACTTCGCGGAAGATTTATGTGTTTCAGGGTCCAGAAATCCGCAACCAGGAAGTAAGTGGTGGGAAAAAAGGAGTGCCTGTCTGGAGAAAAGCGAAATCGGACCCGGGCGGGTTAGATGCCCCTGGGTAAAGCTAATAAGACAGTGTTTAGCAAAAACGTATAAGGAGAAACTCTTATGTTATGTCTAAAGGAATGTATTTTAGGACTGTTTTCCACCCCAAAGTTTTATCAATCGTTCTTTTCAAAAACTTAAGAAAGAATTTCGTACCTTTTGAGAGTTCAAGTGGAATTTTTTGGAAAAATGAAAGGAAGGCGAAGATTGCAAACTGATTCTTATAACAGGTGGATTGATTCTTTAAAGCGGGAATTTTAACATGGAAATAATACATTTGTTTTTGTTTTTGCGATATTGATTCTTATAAACGGTTGATTCTTATAACCACTGATCACTATAAGCGGTGGTCACTGTAATTAATTGTTTTAGGTACCATCTTTTTTATAGAAATTATTGCTAGATTATTTAACGGCTCTTCGGTTATGGTTGTTCGTAGATAACTCGCTAAATTTTCTGTTTAGAAAAACGGTGCTCAGCTGATGCTGCAGTCCCAAGTATTGTTAGTAGCGATCTTAGAGCTCCAACAACGTTTGGAAATAGGCATTCAAAATTCATTTCTCATGTTCTGAGATTTAGAAATTTATAATTATAGTCTAAATATTATCTTATATTTGTGTATTTTTACGAATTTCGCCAGACGTCAAGTTAAACTATTAATATTTTCCCGTTAGAGGCGTGGTAGCACGTTTGGCAAAGGCGTCGACCCAGTGATCTGCGGGTTCGAGGCCGGTCTCTGACAAAATCCTCTCCCGTGCTCACTAATGATGGTCCGGTCACGTAAAATAGGGCGTGGCTACAACTCATAAGTATACCTCTAAAGATATTTACCAAAATTTTTTTTAACAAATTGTATTTCCTACTGATCATAAAACGATCCTTCTTCAACAATAATAAAAATTAATAATACACTTAACAAATTTAAAGTATATCCCGAATACCGACAAACATCATGAGCCAGAGATACATTTCCTTTTGAATTTATTATTTTTTTGTGCCTAACACCTTTGACTCCCCTTTTTATGTGGTTAAACTTTGCGTGTCGTCCAATTAAATTAAATTAAATAAATTGAAGAAAAAGAAACCTGTCTTGCTTAAACTTCTTCTTAGAAACCTATTATGTGTAAAACTTCTGGATCTCATGATTGAAGCCACCGAATATGAAAATTTTGATTTTTGCCCTTTTAATGTTTTAAGTACTTATTTTTACAAAAGCAAATGTTGTGATTTATTGTGTTCCTTAATAAAATGTTTTTTTAATCCAAGTTCTCAAATTACCTCTGGGGGGTGCTGGGTCAAGTGGTCTGGTCCCGTCACTTGACTCGGTTCAAAATTCGCGGACCATCAAACGGGTGCAGTGTGGGGCCACCCCCTGTGGTGCACGTGGGGCAACGCATGCGGCGAAGTGGTCTCACGTTTCCGGCTCCCCTCAGAGAAGAGCCCAGGCTCAGTTCTCCCAGCCATTAGAAAAAAAATATTTTCCCGATATTCATCAAAAATTTCGTATTTTTACTGTTTCATTTTGGCGCCTTTTTCAATTCGGAGATTGAGGCCGTCGCCTCGTCGCCTCACATATGGAACCGGTTCCGTTTCTGATGACCCGGTGTTTTGTCTGGTAGCGCACTCTTTGTATACAGGAACAACAGCAGCTTTCTAACACTTTACAAACAAAGCAGTTTCTTGATACTCTCTCCTCAGCATCTACCTTCTTAGATAACTCGCTAAATTTTCAGTTTACAAAAACGGCTCTCAGCTGCTGCTGCAGTGAAAGTCCATTGAATCGTGTTTTTCACCCATTCCTTCACAAGCAATAAAATTCGACTTTCTTTACAATCATCCGACATTCCCTTTTTATACCAATCTCCCCCTCTGACAGCAACAACGGTCCGCCATAGCTAATTTGCATAAATTGTCAGTTGATCATAATAAATTGTCCACTTAGCGCAAAATGTCGTTTAGATGTTCATTACTTACATTATTTTACGCATATAAGAGAAAATTAATGAGTTATAGTATATATAACTGTTCCATCACTGACTGATAGATAACGCAGAGACCAAACCGCTGGACCTAAAGACCTGAAATTTTGCATGGCGATTCTTCTTATATATACAAATAATATTCTATAAAATAGGGGTGCACTAAGAGAGATTTTTTAAAAATTCTTCTTAGATTTTTTTAATTAAATTTTTAAACTATTTTTGCAAAACTTTTTTTAAGTTTGCATTTAAAATAACAATTTGAAGGTTATAAAATTTATATCACGAGAAAGATAGTAAAAATTAATTTAAAATGAAATCTTTTTAGAATCTTTACCTCCACTTTCTGATTTTTGGGGAGTTTTCAAAGGTTAATTTTTAGAATTTAATTTATTAAATGCTGCTTATGACATTTCTTTTCTTTTTGTGATAATTTAAATTAATTTTACGTCACATGTATAACAACGAAATAAATTAGCAAAAAATATTAAAATGTATTAAAAGATAAAATTTAACCACTTGACTAATTGAAATAGAAGTTTAAGAATTAGTATGTTTCTGAATATTAAACATACAAATTAAATTAATTGCACACATTGACCGTTGTATTTAACTTGATTATTCTTTTCTACATTATTTTGTCTATAAAAATATCCATTACGATTTTTTTATAAATATTTTTGGGGCATTAATTGCATACATTGACCGTTGTATTTAATTTGAATGTATTCCGTAGCGAAATACGGGTATTCAGCTAGTATTCAAATATAGCAACACATAAATATGAAGTTTTATATATTACTTTAGGAAGGTCAAATAATTAAATCATTTTTTCCACAAATAATACTCTAAATATTCGATTGCATCAGAAATTCACAATGCTAAAGATATACGCTGCGGATTTATTTTCTTTTATGCTAATCTAAAAATTTGAAATGCGGTCTGACAAAAAGTAGGTTTTAGGTATATATACAAATATAGCAACACATAAATATTCAGTTTTATAGATTACTTTAGGAAAATAAAATCATTTAATCATTTTTTTCACAAATAATGATATAAATATTAGATTGCATAAGGAGTTCACAAGATAAAGATATATGCTACGGATTTATTTTAATTTTTGCTAATCTAAAAATGTTAAATGCGGTCTGACAAAAAGTAGGTTTTAGGTATATATATACAAATATAGCAACACATAAATATTCAGAATTATAGCTAAATTTAATAATATAAAATAATTTAATCATTGTTTTCGCAAATAATGCTCTAAATATTAGATGGTATGTGAAGTTCACAAGGCTAAAGATATATGCTGGTGATTTATTATTTTTTAATTTGCTGATGTAAAAATTTTAAATGTCGTTAGATGAAAAGTAGGTTTTATATATATATTCAAAAATTAAAACACATAAATATACAGTTTTATAGATTACTTTAGGAAGATAAAATAATTCAATAATTTTTTTCAGAAATAATATTAAAAATATTAGATTGCAAGAGAAGTTCACTAGGCTAAAGATATATACTGTCGATTTATTTTATTTTTTGCTAATCTAAAAATTTTAAATGCGGTTTGACTAAAACCAAGATTTAGATATATATACAAATATAGCAACACATAAATATTCAGTATTATAGCTAAATTTAATAAGATAAAATAATTTAATCATTGTTTTCGCAAATAATACTCTAAAAATTAGATGGCATGTGAAGTTCACAAGGTTAAAGATATATGCTGGTGATTTATTATTTTTTAATTTGCTAATCTAAAAATTTTAAATGTCATTAGATGAAAAGTAGGTTTTATGTATATATTCAAAAATAAAAACACATAAATATACAGTTTTATAGATTACTTTAGGAAGATAAAATAATTCAATAACTTTTTTCACAAATAATATTGAAAATATTGGATTGCAAGAGCAGTTCACAAGGCTAAAGATATATACTGCGGATTTATTTTATTTTTTGCTAATCTAAAAATTTTAAATTCAGTTTGACGAAAAGTGGATTTTAGATTTATATACAAATAAAATATCTCTTAAATATTCTTTATTATAGATTACTTTATGAATATCAAATAGTATAATCATATTTTTTTGAAAAATAAAATACTCTAAATATTAGATTGCATGAGAAGTTCACAAAAGGCTAAAGATATATTTCTGACTCATCGTTTTCCAGGATTGCATCATACTTTAATACTAACAGGAATCGAGGGACGTAAAGAAATAAATGTTTATATTGTTGATACGTGCCTAACATTCAAGTGGACCTTCTAAAGCTTTCGCGTTTTAGTATGTCAGTCACGTATGAAAATAGCTATAAAAAGAATTGAGAATTATGATCGTTTTTAGCATTTTTTTCGTCTTTTCTTCTCTGTTAAAGAAATGTATGTGCTTTTCTATTGTGGCTCTCTGAATTTATAGTATTTAGGTTTTATTCAGGGTTGAAAGCGAATAGAATGAACGTTTGAAAACGTAATAAAATAAAAATTGAAAAACAAAATTAATGTTTTTGGGCTTACACAAAAATTTAATACTTTTTATTAGGGTACCTTTATGACGCCAAGAAGTGTAATCAAATTTTAAAGCGGCATTAAAAAATGCCGCTATATATATATATATATATATATATATATATATATATATATATATATATATATATATATATATATATATATATATATATATATATATATATATATATATATATATATATATATATATATATACAGAGAGAGAGAGAGGAGGGGATAGATTTATTAACAAGATCAATTAACTTAATATTATTTAAATGCAGACAAAGCTAACTTGACAATGGTGAAAAACTCATCACATAAGATATTAGTATAATCCTATCTTTTAACAATTCAAACAGAAATAATCATGTGAATCGGTTACAGTCAATCATAAATGTGAATAATTTTGCCATTTTAATCAAACTCGGTTCTTCTGATGCCGATGATTATAACTAAAATACAGGGTTATTGTCCTACATTTAAGTACACTGGTGTAAGAAATTAAGAGAATTTGCAGACTTGGTCGATTATCTCTAGAACTACTGTATCGATTTTAATGAAATTTGATATGTACATACATTAATACAATACAAAAGAAATAACCATTCAATAATTTTAATACACACGCATGATCGTGCGTAATACTCGTTTGGAGTCGAAAGGTATGAAACAGCGGTTGCAGAATAAACAATGGGTTAATAGATGGGTCCCCTCATACAGATATACAGATCTCGCAGCGTGATTTCATACTTGAAATAAGGCAGTTTATCAATTCCTGTAGCAATTGGTCCCACTCGTTCAGCAACACTGTTTTCATTCCCTGGATGGTTCTCGGATGAGAGTTGCGAGTTGCAATTGCCATCCCCAGATCACACCAGTCACAGTGCCACTTTCAAAGACATGGAGAGGTGTGCGGCCATCCAACATGATGCTTGCCCAGACCATTAAACCTCCTCCGCCATAATGGTCGATTTCGCGGGCATTGAAGGGTAGGTAGCGGGTCCCTGGTGCTCTCCATATGAACGCACGGCGAAAATCGGTGTTTAGGCTGAACCGGGACTCATCAGTGAAGAGAACGGTCACCCATTGATCCATACTCCAATCTCTATATTCTCTGCACCATGATAAACGGATTCTCCTGTTCGTAGAAGTGAGTGGGATGCAAACAGCAGGTCTTCTTGCAAACAACCCTCTCTCATGAAGTCTTTTGGAAACAGTCACCCTTGATACACGGGTTCCTGTGGCTGCATACAAGTCACGAGAGAGCTGATAAGCTGTAGCACTCCTGTTACGCCTCGATATAATCGACAAATGGCGATCTTCTCTGGCCGTCGTGGCTCTTGGACGACATTGCCCAGGCTTTCTCTCGATGGATCCGGTATCCTGGAACTGTTTACATAAGTTACACATGACGCTGGGCGTTGAACTATCTACAAATTTGGACTTGAGATTGGCCTGCTTCTAGCCTCCCCACAATTCGCGTCCTCATTCCATCATCTAAACGTTGGTGGTTACTCATTTTTACTGTTACAATTTGAAATTAACCGATTACTGCAAAATAACACCATGTATTAACCCATTTTTTTTATTCTGCAACCGCTGTTTCATACCTTCGGACTCCAACGAGTGTTACCCACGATCATGCATGTGTATTACAATTATTGAATGATTATTTGTTTTGCATTGTATCAATGTATGTACATATCAAATTTCATTAAAATCGGTACAGTAGTTCTAGAGATAATCGACCAAGTCTGTAAATTCTCTTAATTTCTTACACCAGTGTATTATATATATATATATATATATATACATATATATATATATATATATATATATATATATATATATATATATATATATATATATATATATATATTTATTTATTTATTTATTTATTTATTTATTTTTTTATTTATATTTTAATACGTAGTAAGTTTTATATCTCTCAGTAAAGCAATTTTTAAATGTTATCTTCAGACAATCTTATTTTGATTAGATTACAAAATAATACAGAATATGTGTAAAATAATGATTTTGAATCATTCAAAATTTTGAAATAAGTTCTATTAATGATTACTATTGGCGTTAAAATTCCTGTCATCTAAGCCATCCAAATCATAATATCTAAAAATATTCTTTGAATTTTATTTATACCCCATTGTAAATATATATGGAATTTTTCAGGTGTTGAAAAGATTATAAATGATGTAAATGAAATAAACATTGTTTTTCTTTATCATAGACCTGTATACTTAGAGGTTAATAGGTTCCTATAATCAGTTATTTATACAGTATTCTTATTACTTATGCAAATATGAAAACAGATGTCGAATAGAAAGCATAATGTTTGAATAACAAATGCGTAATTGATGACTTGTAACATATTTAATAAGGCATGCATTCGAAATATCTTTTGGTTTATTTTCAAATTACAAATATAGCATTGCTTAAATATTCTGTATTATAGTTTAATTCACAAAGATTAAATAGTTCAATAATTTTTTATATTTTAATAATACTCTAAACTGCAAAGGTAAAGAAAGATATATGCTGTGGATTTATTTTCTTCTTTTGCTAATCTAAAAATTTTAAATGCGGTTTGATCAAAAGTGGGTTTTAGGTATATCTATATACAAACTTCACATTTGGACAAATTGCATTGAAAATTTTTAGATTAACAAATGAGTAAATAAATCCTCAGCATATACAGAGTAGGCCAAAAGTAGGTATAAAATAATGCAGTATATTTTTTCAACAAAGGCATTGTGAATTATGCAGGGAAGTTGAATAGAGAACAAAGCATGTTGATTTTGAAGCAGTTTTGGAAAATTGCCGGGGCTCAGGGAAAAATAATCAACTCTCTCGTTGTTGAAAGAAAACCCCAAACAGTGAATGAAATGAAAGATTTCGTAACAGACGTATTTATGGACATTCATTCCGATCGTAATTTGTATCGAACTGAATGTCAAAGTGTTCCGGATAGTTGGGATGCATGTTGTAACATTGATGGAGGACATTTTGAGCGCATGAGAGATTAAACGGTTTTACACAACTAAACAACTTAGTATTGCCACAACGTTAAACAACTTTCTTTAAATGTTAAATTAATTAAATGTTAACAAAATGTCAAAGAACAAAGCCCTCTGACAATGGCAATATCTGGGCAGAGCCATCCATGAAATGTACATAAAATCAATTTAAATGTCATGAATAATTATGAAACAGACCATTATTTTATATTTTAATATAATAATTTAATACTCTTGTCCTATGAAAAATATACTATGTGCTGTATACTTACTTTTGGCCCACCATGTGTATGACACTCATTTTTTAAAAATTAATTTAAGTTAATATACTGAAATAAAATATAAAAAAGTACACTGAAAAAAGAATTTAAGTTTCAAGTTTATAAATGTCTGTTTATCCCAGATAATTTATTTTTTTTAAACTTTTATGTGTTAGAATATCGTATTTTATCTATAAACGTTTTTCATTGGCTATTTTGCATAGATGTTGAACAAAGGAAAATTGCATTTATAAAAATAAATATTTTAAGATATAGACATAAGAATTGTTTTCAATGCTTGTCGGCTAGGATTAATTTTTTTTTCCTTAAATTATACTTCGTAATATAGAAGGTGATTTTTTTATTTGGGTATCTATTTCATTCTTTAAAATAAACGATAATAATATTTTGAAATTTGAATCATTCGGGGGGAAAATGCGGAATACTCTGTTTTTAAATGCAAATAATTTCCTTTGGGGGGGAGGCTAGGGCGGCCTTGGGGTACAGCGCGCTGACTTCCGTTTCTGAGGGTGCTCGGATCGAATCTGGTCGTCGCGCCATAAAAATGCCCCCGTTTGTGTCGTCCCTTCATAGGGTTAATGCTGGTCTGTCTATATTGTGCCTCCATAATAAAATGGCCATCAAAACTGCGATGTATTATAAGCGAATGTCTTCACGACAAGTGCCTTCGTATTGGTAAAAAGAAAGAAAAAAAGAAAAATCCTTTAGATTCAGTGACATGGAGCTCAACTTTTGTAATTATTTTGATTATTATACTGTTTTAACCCCCCAAAAAACTATTTCTTATTTCACAATTTCGAAACAACATTAATTCGGTTCCCTGCACATTTATAAGTGTATTTCTTTTATTTTGTAAATCTTAAATTGTATATGTGCTGAAAATCATTCCTGTGGTTTTTCGTACCGGTTTTCCTGGAAATAGGGAATGCGCCTCCCGTATGCAATTAAATGTGACCTGTTACACTGCGGATAGTACACAAGGTCATTTGCACAAGAAGGGAGAATTACTTGCCACCCTCTCGGTCATTAAGGGGACATAGTTCCTCCATAGCACCGACCCAGAAACCATCTTTTAACTAGAAAGGTGTTAATTGTTCTAGAACATTTTCTGACCTCTGCGTTTTCGGTGCTGGGAAGTTTTAACGGTTTTTTGATTCAGTTGAAAAAATAACTGCGACTGTGATTTTGCTCGAGGTTGTCCGCTCTTCAGCCCCAGTCGCTATTTTTGTATGCTGAGATTTCTGGTCTGCCTTTGGACCAGGTTTAGTACAACAATGAGTAACAATCATCAGTCTGTAATAAAGGTGGTGGTAAGTAATAATAATTTGTAATATATTTTATCAGGCGAGAGCACATAATAATTAATATATGTAGCTAGGTTTTAATATGAGTTCAAATACTTTATTAATGTATGTAGATAATTCTTATGTTATTTCTGCGCAAATTGTAACTAACGAAAAAAATAATTTTAAATAAGAAGAAGAGATATTAAATGCTAATATTATTTATTTTAAATTGAGTCGTTTTTTTAATTATCTCAGTCATGTGTAAGAATGTGTTTTCTCCAATTAACAATTTTAAAAAGTGCCACTATACGATCATCTATTTAATTACATGTTCTAATTCCACATAATAGATTCCAGATTAGCCTATTGGTAGCGAGTTGGAATTTGAACTGGTAATGCTCATTTCGAATACTATACAATAACTTCGTGTCTAGGAAGTATATGGGATGAATAATTACTAGAACGGACAATTACGTGGACGGGCAATTTTCTCTTACGAAGTTAGAGAGGGTCGAGGAGGTACGATCCACCCAGATGTCGCTCCTAGTGGTGCTCGCTGAAAATGGAGGTTGTACCAGTGGGTGGTGTGGGTTCACCTATACGCTGATCTCTTGAAAGAACCAAAGATTCTATCAGATTATGTTCTGTCTTCAGTGACAAATACCCCACGCTGGCAAACAACAACAAAATTCCCTTTAGTGGATGGAATTTCCAAAACGAAAAAACAAAACAAAAACAAGAGATTAAATTAATCTTCATCTATTACATGTGTATAGTTTCAAAGAAAAAAAACTTTAAATTTAAAACTTTAATCCTTGAGAAGCATAAAAATATCTTACAAACTGTTGAGTTCGGTTAATATTGACGCCGGTTGTCACGTAGGTATTCCCTCAGTGACATTTGTAGCAGGTACTTAACAGTCCCTCCCCCCTTCTCCCTCATCCCTCAGAATGCAGGAAATGTGTTCGTGCCCTTCATATAGCTACCCCAAAAATGTGATGATGTCATCTATTTGGAACGTTGCCTGAATACTTGGATGGAAGCTTTTTACTCTATTGGTGATTGTCTAAGACTAAGGGTCTCAAACCAGACGGAATACTTCGCTAGGCAGCTAATCTCCAGATTCCAAACACTAATATTATCGTTTTATCTTCAATAATCTGACAGGGATAAAAAAATGGTATATGTCTGTTTCTGTATCTGTAAATATTAAACTGCTGAAATTATTACCCAGGAGAAAAAACAATTATTATTATAGTCCATGTTTTCTATGGGGTTGTGCATGGTCAGCAGTGTTCCTTTTTATGGGTGGGTGGGTGGGGAGGTGTGAGCTGTTTATTCAAAATAGAAGACTAAACATTACCACAATTAAAAACTTCTTTTATTCATAGACATGTACTTACTAAAGTCTGTTATTTTTTATGGAATTCACTCGTTTTTGTATCTATAAATAAGTTGATCACAATTTAAATTATTAAATATATATTTGAATATCTTTTTTTTCTTTGTACACCATCAAAGGAACCATTACTACACAGCAGGATCAAAAAAAATATGTACGTTAGTTTTTAGCATGCACCTGAGATGAACAATCTATTTTAACGTAGGCTTGAGTTCCTCTATAACGGTCCTCCGGAAAGCAAAATTTCAGATGCTAAAACTTTCCGTCATCGCGAGTTATAATTTTTACAGACCTAGTTTGTATCTCCAAACCTAGTCTGTATCGCTTGGGCAAGCCGTAAGCTGTTAAACAGAAAAGTGCCAAAATGAGTCAAAATTTTGTCATATATATACATATATATATATATATATATATATATATATATATATATATATATATATAATATATATATATATAACACATACATACATATACACATACATAAGAGGTAAACAACGATAAGTATTCATACCATAATAACCTGCGGTAGTTTCGTTAGAAGAGACTATCTGAATTTTTTTGTACTTTTATATCTGCTATCTAAAAAAAATTCTTTTCTTCATATAGATGTAAAGCATATATTCTGCAGCTATCACAATGAAGTTTTTTAATTAATATATATATATATATATATATATATATATATATATATATATATATATATATATATATATATATATATATATATATATATATATATGTCTCCTCCTCATTTCTTATGTTATATAATTTTCCCTGATTAATATTGCCCTTTAAAAGAAGGAAAGGATAAAATTTCTTCCATTGGAGAATTAGTCTACTATTACAAAAACAACTAAAGAGTATTGAAATAATTTTATTTTGAATTTCAATGTATATTATCTTTATTACTATCCTTATTATATATTTTCCCCTGATTAATGCTGCCCTTTAAAATAAAAAAAAAGTGGAGAATTCGTTCCAAACTTCTTGAAGTTGTTTCAAATTTTATTTGAATTGCATGAGATCTAATGTATTCCGCCATATACATACAAATTTTATCCAACAAACGTAAAGAACCACTGGATGGCGGAGGATTCATATAACTGTCAATGCACGCCTTTGCTATAATTTTTAATATTTCGAGAGGTTTACGTGAACGAAATGTGGAAGAATCTTTTTACAGTAAAACCGTCTTACTTTAATGCGATTGTGGGAGATACATATTTTCTTTTTTACCTAAATTCAAAATTTTGAGATATGGTTGAAATTAGTAGGCTCAAATATATTAATTTCATATCTTTTGAAATTATTCTTCTGGGGTATTTTTATGATTTTCACGGAGCTTTGACGAACAACAACAAGCAAATTGCCGTTTCATCTTTAAAAAAACTTTCTGATATCTTTAACTTTACGAGATGTATGCCTCGAATAAAAATAAGCTAGTTAAAACGGATATCTAAAAGAAATATATTTAAAAGCTTAACGAAAATTTATTGCATAGGGTTTAGTATTTTGCTGTAAAGATTAAGAAATTGGAATTGAAATTAATCTGTAATAATCTTGGACCATAAAAATTGTTTATGTTTCCCTATGAATAAATACAATTATTTCAAGTAACATATCAGTAGCATAGTATAAGATACATATATCATTTGTGTTTTACTTTAAATTCTTTCTTTTATGTTGTTAATTAAAATTGTTTTTCTTTTAAACTGCGCAAATAAAAATCAGAGCCAACACTTAGTTGCGCCGTTTTCTACGTAGTAGGATCATTATTATATCTTTTCTATTATATTATAATTTAAATTGTTTTTCTTTTATGATGAGCAAATAACAGTTAGAGCCGCCGTTTATTTATGTATTGCAAGTAGCTTTCGCCATAAATGGAAAACACAGAGACTTTTCAATCTTGTATTTCATAGAAATTAATACTCAAAGCGGACTACGAGTTTAGAAATTAAGAAACAATACGATTTAAACTATCCTAGAATCAATTTGTAAATGTATGCATGTTTTCTTGAAATCCTATGGAAAAAAAATTTTAAATATATCTTTAGTGATAATAACAACAAGCGTTGGCAGTAAAAATCTGTCAAAATTTTCTTAGTTCAAGAAGTGTGTAAACCAGAATAAGTAAAAATGTCATTTAACAATAAAACTATTATCTTTTATATAGCACTGTTGGTGAACAATAAGTTAGATGCTTCACATTAAAAAAATTTATTTGCATTCTGTCACAAAAACTATATGCACCCAGAAGAATTCGACCTACTATCACGAAACATGGCAGGAATGTAGCCTGCTAAGAGATATGCAAATGGTTGAAATTTCGACGTCAATGTGACAATGGTAAACGCGATGTACGCATATGAGATACGCAGCTGGGAGAGTTTAAAAGCATGATTTCTCGTGCCATAGGGTTATTCAAACAAATCTGTCGACTTGGATGGAATATTGTGACTAGAGATGCCGTATGTATGATGTGGTCGTATTGTGACTAGAGATGCCTCTGAGACGTAACCGGCTACAGTACGAACAATTGTCGAACTTTGAGAGGGGGCGTATAATAGGTCTCAGAAAAGCAGGTTGGTCAAACAGGCGTATCGGTTGCCACCTCGATTGGAGCAATATGGTAGTTGCTCGGTGTTGGCAACAATGGATCACGGAAGGGATATTCTACCGTCGCAGAGGGTCAGGGCGTCCCAGGAACACAAATGTGCGCGAGGATCGCTCTAACAAAAAAACGGCCACGTCCGCACCAACAACTTTGCTAGAATCGGTTCGACACCATTTACCACCTTCCAAACATCCGGTGGTATCAAGGGAAACCGATCGGAGACGACTGGCCGAGGCAGGTATAAGGAGTCGACGTCCATTAAGATGCCTACCACTGACCCCACATCATAGGCAGTGTCGATTGGATTTTTGCCGACCTCGGGCAAGCTGGAGTGTGACCGACTGGAGGCGTGTGAGTTTCAGCGATGAATCCTGATTCAGTCTCAATGCTGATGACCAGAGCATACGCGTTTGGAGGCGGGCAGGCCACCGGTCCGATCCGGCATTTGTTGTAGAGAGGCATATGGCGATAACACAACATGTGACAGTGTGGGGAGCGATTTGTTGGGACGCACGATCACCTCTAGTCGTCCTTTAACGCACTTTCACAGCACGCAGTTACGTGGACGAGATTTTAACGCCAGTTGTACTTCCTATGCTATCAAGTCGCCCAGGTGCCATTTATCAGCAAGACAACGCTCGTCCACATAATGCGCAACACTCCCAACAATGTCTTCAAGGATAGGACGTACTCCCATGGCCTGCCAGGTCACCAGACCTCTCGCCAATAGAGCACGTCTGGAACGTGCTTGGAAGGCAACTGCAGCCGTCCCGGAATACTGGTGAATTAACTGCCCAAATGCAAATGTTATGCAAATGTTATGTAATGTGTAATGTTAATAAAATTTTTCTGTTTTCCCCATACCATTTGCCTGATTATATTTGTACTTTCATTGTATTTTTGTCCCTTTTTTATGTTATAATCCCTTGAGTTACTTATTTTTTAAGTGCATTTATATAACTTTATATTGCTTTTGTTAATTTTTTCTTAACACTTTTAAATTGTTTTTTAATATTTTATACATGACATATGTTACGTTTCATTTATGTTTTTTTCTTTATTTGAGAGCTTCTGTATAGTGATCTCAACTTGTGAGACCACTTTCTATCATATCTAGGTGGATGAATGTGTTCAAGGGAAGCCATAGTAGGTATTAACCTTACCCTAGAGACTAACCTCGGTTAGTCTGTTTCTGGTGTATTGTGTTACTTCTCGAAAGGAAGAGCGTCGAACAAGGCCAGATATCTTATGAATAGTTGGAAAGCAGATGAGACTTTCTTCCAGAAGCTTTCATTTAGAAGGCTTCCAACTGAAAATGTGAGACTGGCTGCCTTTCTCTGGACTCAAGTAAAGTCATAGGTAACTCAAAGAAAGCAGATGTGATTTTCTTCTAGAGGCTACCGTTCAAAAACATTATACCTGAAAACGTGACATTGGTTTTATTTCTCTGAAATCAAGGGAATCCAGGTGAAAAATGAAGATTCACATTAATAAAAACAGCCTTCGTCTTCACATCCCCCCTGTTCGTATAACGACTTGGAATCAAATATTCAAACAGGGTCAAGATGTGGAAAATGTGATAGCAGAAACCATTTTGTTTTATCAAATCACAATTATTGACATTCATGAATTATATCACAAACTGGACCCAAAAATATTCTAATAAAAGAATGCTACAAAAAATGCATAACTGATAAAAATTCTCTTTTAGCTTATGACAGAGGTTTCAACACAATGGTGAATTTTTACTGAAGATTTGATTGTTAATGTCGCTTTTAACCTCCTCAAAATTACTGTAGTAATATTCTTAAAATAACTTTAGTTCTCTCTCAGTAGCAAGGGGCAAAATATAATGTTAAAAGGCCTAAAACATTCCTCACACGTCTATTTTTCTAAATTTTTTAATTATATCCGCTAAATTTCTGTTATTCTTCCATTGTTATTATTATATTATGTGTAGAATTTAAAGATATGCCATCTCCATATTTTAATCTCCAGACTTTACATGAGCAACATCATGCAAACCTGTTTATCTCTTCACACTTGAATAACGCTTCGACCAAGCTATTTTGATAAGGGGGTAAAGGGATAACATTCTGATTAGACACTCTCCGTTGCACATAATGAGTATCGAAAATTATGAAACACTATTAGCAATATAAAGTAATTAACGGTAGGTCTGTAAGGTATTTAACGATAGGAGTAAGATCTGTATAACTTACGAAAGATAGGTTCGGAAAAGCAACTACAATTTTATGTAATATGTAAGTGTTCAAATTAAATTATATCCATTTTCTTCCCATATCCATATGAAAAAGAAGATCAAAAAACTTTCTGACATAATAAAATTAAATAACCAAGTCATGTTGTCTCGCCCTATGATTCTCCCTTTTTTTAGAAGAAAATTTTAAGTTCTAATTCTCACTTTATTGTTAAGAGGAAAAAATTGTAAACACTACATTAATTAAGGATGCTGTAGCCCTACTGAATACGCTTAGATCAATGTTAATCGATGGAGAAAAGTATTCCCAAGGATTATCGACTTCGATTTTAAGGTTATTTTTAAAAGATTATGCTTCGTAATAAAGAAATAATTTATTTACTTTGATATATTTTTTTCATTTTAGCAATTTTTTTCATCAAAGGAAATTATCTCTATTTGATACACAGTATACCACATTTCTCCCTCAAAAAATTCAAATTATATATATACAGTGAAACCTCCCTTAACGGACACTCCCGAATAGCGGATGCATATAATTAACGGACATTTTTACGAGTCCCAGTCCTTTTATATAAGGACACTCGATGTTATTCCCTCTGGATAGCGGACACTCCGAATAGCGAACAGATATTTTTGAAAAACTTTAAACTTTTTTTGGCAAACATTTCAACATTACTAGCCGGAGCGCGACCATCATGGTCGCTTTTAGTTTTATATTTTCTTTTGCAAAACAACGCAACTGAAAGTAACATATGTAAGGAATGTTACCATTACCTGTCATCATAAATATACGTTGTTAAGGGGTATTCTCTATAAGGCTGATTCTAGAACATCGTGATCAAAAAATGTGAATTTCCATTACCTCAGAACAGAGTTCAAGATAAGACTGAGAAACCCAACATCAATGATTTTAAAAATTACATCCCTCTTTGTGTGTACTATTTATCAAAATTAAGATATCAATACTTTATCATTACAACAAATAAGAAATTGTTGGGGGAAAATTTAAATTATAGTGTTGATTACATCACTCTCTGTATGTATTACTGTGCACAATTCAGATATCTACACTTAATCATATCAAATAATAAATTCTTGAGAAAATTTCTTCACTTATAAAATGGAGTAAAAATTCAGCAAGTACTGGAAAAAGTGTAGAAAATTAACTATTACTGGTTGTTGATTGCTATGCCGGCGACGGTTAAGCCTAACCTCGCGATTATTTATGCTCTCTCTTTCACGCCTCTCTCTTAATGAATTATTTCTTCGCTTTCTTTCTTGAGACAGTTCCCAACTTTCATTTGATCGTGCAGCGCGCTTTCGAACATTCCTGGTTTCAGTGCGTAAATCCATGTTGACACGCGGTTGCAAATTGAAGACGGCCGCTAATGTTTACATCTGGTAGTGGCAGCCGTTGCCATTCGGAGTGTAGAAATGTCGTCGATTTTTGTGCCGCATACCTACGCGTTTTATATATATAGATTCTAACAAGCAAGCTAAAAATATATGCTTATGCGTCTCTTACAAGGAACTTTTCCCGACTCCTCCCTTCCGTGCTTGATACAGTGAAATTCGACCCTAAAATGTACACAATGGCATTAAATGTTAGTGTCAAAAAGGTTAATTTAGTTTTCTTGCCTCCTAACACCACTTCGATGCTACAGCCACTTGATCAGGGAATCATCCATAGCTTTAAGAACGGTACAGAAAGCTGCTTCTCAGACATGTGCTTTCACAGATTATCTCTTGCAAATCCAGCGAAGATTTCGGAAAATCGGTATCTGTTTTGGATGCCATTTCCTGGGCTACGTCAGCCCTTAAGAAGGTGCAACCTGGGTGCGTTCTAAAATGTTTTAAGAACGCAGGATGTTTGAGTACAAGCGAAGTGGCAACTGACAGTACTGCTGAATAAAAGCGAAAAGAACTTGCGGATCTAGTAGCCAATTTGGATTCAAATATCAGCGTTGAAGAGTATGGAAAGATTGATGACTGATTTATGAACTGAGGAAGAAAACCTGCATGTTTCCAATTTTATTCATCGGGACACCACTGAAGCTCTGGCCCTTTCTGAGAATGGTGATAGGGAATCGCCAATTGAAGACTGCAAAATCAAAGATTATTCGGAAGCACTGAAATACAGCGAAAAATTAAAACAGTTCTCTCTGAACAATGAAGATTAGGAGGGATTAGCAAAGCTAAATACTATGAAAATTCATCTTGAAAAACAGGTTTCCTGTTAAAAAAGAGGAACCAAACTTTAACAGAATTTTTTCAGTACTAATTAAAAAAATTTGGCTCCTATACATTGTATTTTGGGATTATTTTAGGCAAGATAAAAATATTAGCCTACAGTTAAATGGTAAAGTAGTAAATAGTTATTTTCTTTCTTACCTAATTAATTTTTTCTTTTTAATTAAAATTGCAGGCGTAATTTTCAATCAAATGTCAAACAGAAATGCAAAAACTTTTTTTATAAAAAGGGTGTCCTCCCCAATAGCGGGCACCTCCTAATAACGGACAAAACTTTTGGTCCCGTGACTGTCCGCTTTTCGGAGGTACCACTGTGTATATATATATGCACTGAAGTGCCACTGAATTAGGGATACCTACCTAGTAACGAGTTGGGCCTCCTCTGGCCTTGATAACGGCTGCCACACGACGAGGCATAGATTCAACGAGTTTCTGGAAACGTTCCACGGGAATGGCTTGCCAAATATTGGCTAAAGCTGTCCATAATTCAGTAAGGTTCTTTGGTGCTGTGTGATGGCCTTTCACGCCTTGTTCCAAAACATCCCAAAGATGCTCAATAGGATTTAAGTCTGGGCTTCTAGGTGACCAATTCATGTCAGAGAAGTCAGAGAAATGCTCATCCAACCAGCCAGTAGCCACCCGGGACTTGTGAGAGGTACAGTTGTCTTGCTGGAAAACTCCATTACCGTGCGGATAACAGAACAGCATAAACGGATGGAGGTGATCACCCAGCAACTCTACGTACCGAATTGCATTGAGGGAGGTTGGTACACGCACCAAAGATCCCAAACTGTGCCACGAAAAAACTGCCCAGACCATGATTGAGCCACCATGCCCTTTTACAGTTCCAGCCAGGCATGCAGGATCCATGGCTTCATGAGCCTGACGCCATATTCTCAGCCTCCCGTCAGCGTTAAGTAATCGGAATCGAGACTCATCACTCCATGCTACTCGTTTCCAGTCCTCTACACTCCAGTCTCTGTGCTCTCTTGCCCAGGCAAGACGTGCAGCCCGATGGCGAGTATAGAGCAATGATACTCTCGTAGGTCGACGGCTCCCGAAACCCATTTGGTGAAGCGAACTTTGTACAGTCCGTTTACTGACTGTACGACTGGCACCATCATTAAACTGGGTGGTAATTTGAGCTAATGTTTGGCTTCGCTGGCTACGTACAATACGCCTGAGCCGTCTCTCACCACGCACTGTCAATTCTAATTGTCCTTTGCAGTTTGCTCGATCGCTAGTTTTTTTCCACCATCCATGTATTCTTGGTATATTCTTGACACTGTAGACCTTGAAAATCCTAGCTGTCTGACGATTTCGGAAATTGAATGGCCCATGCGTCGCGCACCTACGATTTGTCCGCGATCGAAGGCGTCTAAATCAGGCAGTTTACCCATACTGGCAATTCCAACAACTAATTCAGAACAACCACAGTACGCGCTATATATTGAGTTACCACAGCGCCCTCACTTGCGCATACATGATGCGCAGCGCTACACAATTTGCATAGGCTTTGCTATCCCTAATTTTGTGGCACTTCAGTATATATATATATATATATATATATATATATCCTTCAAGCTGGGCTATTTCGTATAATTATTGTTATATTGCACAGCCGACAGTAAAAGTAGGCTCCCCGGCATCTCGTGTTTGCTATCTACATTAATAAATGATTATTGTTGAGTTTTATAATGTCTGGTTTATTAATGATTCAAGTGTGTTCTTCTTAGACTCCCCCTAGAAGCCAGCCCCGTAGACAGGAAAGTCTACATTTTTGGGCGCCCGGCCCGGATGAACGCTGTGGACAATTGATTTTGTTATTTTGAAGTGAATAATCGTGAGACCTTCTGTAAAATTTTTGAGTTTAAGAGAAACAAAATGTATAAAAATTCCAAGAGAAAAGACTTATTCGAAGTATGTGAGGAGTAAGGCTTCGATTCAGCGCCAGAGATGACGGTGAGAGAATTAAAAAGGTTGATTGAGAATAGTGAGGATTGCAAAATTGACCCTGATTATGTTAATCTTGTTATAAACTCAGTTGTTGAATATCGTCAGGAACGTGACGTCAGAGAGAAAGATAAAATAGGAATAGAGAAAAATAGAGTAGAGGTAGAAATATTGAAATTGGCTCAATTGCAAACGGAGCTTGAGCTTGTGAATGCGAGGCAAAGGTTGTCTGTCGCTAATTGCGTAAGAATTGAGCCCGAACGCACAGACGATCTCGAGAATCTAATTAGAAGTGTTCGTGTACTAACTACCGCCATTCCAACATAGCCGGAAGCGTTTCATATGGTTTTCCTGTCACTAGAAAGGGCATTTTTAACTAAACGTGTGCGAGAGGAATACAAAGCCGAAATATTGCTAAATTTAATGGGTGAAAGGGTGAACAATGTCCTGATACATGTGAGGCCGAAGATATTAAGAATTACGAGGCTATTAAAAGATTAAAACTGGTCATAAAATTAGTTCAAAGTACATTTTTGTAGTAGGAAATGGCCAATGATCCTTACACTAGCTATATCTTAAATAAAAAATAAAAAAATTTAAAAATATAAATTCTATATTCCAAACTTTTCATCTTTATGTGTATCTTAAAATATTGTAAAATAAATATTTTAACTCCCTTTCAAAAAGAACTGATCTATTTTATAAATTTCTCAAAAGTTCTTTATGTAAGGAGACAATATTTTACAGGCTCAGAAAGACAGATTTATGTTACCTTTTTATACCACACAACACCATAAATTTTAAAAGCAATTTTAAGGATTTTTATATTTCCATTATTGTATGAGACGTAGCAACTCGCAACTAAGTTTCACGATTGAAGATACATTTTGGACTACAGCTTCTGTTAAAATGTGTAGAATGCATGTAAAACAGCTTCGAATTATAAAATTATGTGATAGTTAAAATAATCCTTATTTGTTCCTTTCAAATAACAATGATCTACTTTGCAAAATTGTCAAAAGTTGCTTATTTATGAAAATGTATTTATGGAAATTTTATTTATGAAAAGCTTCTATGAAAATTTTTAGAAACAATGTACAATATATTCTAAAAGTCGTTTATTTATGAAAATGTGTTCCTTATTAATGTATATGTATCTATGAACATGTTACGTGCTAAAAGCTTTCAATTGAAATGTGTCGAATGAATTAAAAACAGTTTCTAATTATAAAAATATACGATAGCTAAAAATATCTCTTATTTTTTCGTTTGAATAACATTAGTCAACTTTACATATTTGTCAAAAGTTCCTTTTTTAAAAAGACAATGCTTGTAAGACTCAGAAAAAAACAGATTCGTCAAAAGTCCTTTATTTATGAAAATGCACTCATAAAAATAATCTTTTAAAGATTTAATCAAAACATGTAGAGTGAATGAAAGATTATAATTATATGATAGAATTCTCTTTATAGTCTTCTTTTATTGTTCGCTTTCAGATAACATTGGTCTACTTTACAAATTTGTCGAAAGTTCCTTTTTTAAAGAGACAATGCTTGTAAGACTCAGAAGAAACAGATTTGTCGAAAGTCCTTTATTTATGAAAATGCATTTATAAAAATAATTGTTTTAAAGATTTTATCGAAATATGTAGAGTGAGTGAAAGATTCTAATTTTAAAATTATATGATAGAAATATCTTTATAGACTTCTTTTATTCTTCATTTTCAGGTAACATTGGTCTACTTCACAAATATGTCAAGAGTTCATTTTTTAAAGAGAATGCTTGTAAGACTCAGAAAAAACAGATTTGACAAAATTCCTATATTTATAAAAGTGCATTTATAAAAATATTTTTTTATTTAAATTATCAAAATAACTAGAGTGAATGAAAGATTCTAATTATAAAATTATATGATAGAAATCTCTTTATAGTATTGTTCACTTTCAGATAACATTGGTCTCACAAATTTCTCAAAAGTTCCTTTTGTAGGAATAACTGTTCCTTATTTATGAAAATGTCTTTATAAAAATGTTTCCTTTAAGAAAAGCTTTTATGAAAATATGTAGTATGAATTAAAATAGATGCTAATAATTAAATTGTATCATAAAAGAATTTTACAGTGTTTTTTTTTACCTTTCAAATAACTTTGGTCTAATTTACAAATTTGTCAAAAGTTCCTTATTTCAGGAGACAATACTTATTCCTTATTTCAGGAGATAATAAACTTAGAAAAACATA
Source organism: Dolomedes plantarius (assembly GCA_907164885.2). Classification (NCBI taxonomy): domain Eukaryota; kingdom Metazoa; phylum Arthropoda; class Arachnida; order Araneae; family Dolomedidae; genus Dolomedes; species Dolomedes plantarius. Next base: position 134,796,627 of record OU015496.1, read on the forward strand.
TTTCTGATACTTCTTTAGAGTTAAAATAGTTTCTAATTATAAAATTATATGATAAATAATGATGACTCTTATTTCACAGAATTTATCTTGAACAGAGGTTCCCCATTTAGAAATAGAATGCTATCTTGAAAGTAAGAGACGTGTAAAACCCTGATATGTAGCAGAGAGCGAACAATGGTTGTCATCTTCAAATTCCTTCAGCGTTATCAGTCTGCGTGACTGGAATGCATAATGGATATTTCCTTAAAATGTATCCGTAAGAACCGATACAGTCGAGAAGTGTAAAAATATTTGAATTTTTAATACATCGCTTTGTAGTAAAATTGTTAATCTTATCATGATTCCACCAGATTTCAAATTAATTAGTCTTGTCATACCTCTTTCTGCGTAATTTATTTAACAAATCTTTACACTGAAGCATTTATCTCTCTCTCTCTCCACTAGTTTTATTAATGTTTATTTCATGCGAAAATACAGTATAGAAATCCTGTTTTGAAAATTTTGACCATGTTAATTTATTGTTGAAAATTCAAAAGCAATTTTTAGCTTCCTTATTATATTTATTCCAAGAAAAAGAATTAATGTCATAATTCACTAAGAGTAAAATAATAAAATTTGACATAAGTTACTAGATATCATCTTTTTGTGATGGGGTGACCCTTGAACAACAGTAAAAATGATCTCTCTCCCTCTCTCTCTGTCTCTCTCTCTCCTACGTTGTTGCAGTTTTACGGATTGGACCCATGTTGCATCCAGGACGACAAAACAAGATGTCACGTTGCGAGGCACACCATGGATTGGTATGGTGACAATGGGGTAAACCGAATGGACTGGTCTGCCCAGATCCCAGACCTGAGCCACATCGAGAACCGCTGGGACGAGTTGGAGGGCCGAATTAAGGGGTGCAACAACCGTCCAAAATCGATGAAGGAACTTACATATCTTCTCCAAGCCGAATGGAAGAAAATACCACTAGCCGAAAGCATGCCCCGGAAGGTTGAGACTGTAATTGCCTCTCGGGGAGGCTCTACCAACTATTGAATATGAATAAATTTTATCTTTCTTTTCAATCACAGGTGTCCAAATACTTATTAGTAAAAAGTATATATATATATATATATATATATCAGTCATGTCAGAGAAGTTTTTTTTCTAGTAATTGCAAGTAACGAAATTATTGTTGTGAAATAATTAATTACAGCGAAATAGTTTAAATGAAAAAGTAATTATCATTACCTATTTATTTCAGTAACATGACTAGTATTTTTTCGGAGAAGTTATGTTGTTAAGTATTATGCTACCATTCCTTAATAATGGAATATATTTATATATGCAATAATCATTCTCCTTAATTTTTAACTATTGAATATAACATATAATTTTAAAATCTCGTTAATTTTTATATATTGAATATGACATATCAATTTCATCTTTTAAAGGATTTAAAACTATGTGTATTGATGTATTGAAATCTAAAGATCTTTTGCAAACCCTTATTAACCCCTGTATCCAAACACAGCCAGGAATTAATTTTTAAGCAAAGATAAGGTTTCAAGCACATTGATAAGCTTTTAAGTTTTCCATATTTGAGTTATTACAAAACTCAATTGTCGTATTAATTTCCCGAGGGTACATTAACTGTTATCTGTGTTACATTTCTCATAAATCGCAGTTGCGAGTAGTTATTACCCGTGTTAACCTGCCGAATCTTGAATTCAGCACAAGGATCACTCTATGCAGTAAGGGGAGCTTTCCGAATTCTCTCCTACACAATAACTCCTTCAAAGCACTCTCACCAATAACAAGTATCGAAATTAACAGCTTATGGTCCCGTGAAATCAATTGCTACGGGTAAACATGAGTCCATAAGCATTGTTTCCAACGAATTCAGCTTGAGTAATTGGGGAATAGTATGGACAATAGGCAAGAAATAGACATCAAGTCTGATAAGTATACGTCGAAGTTGTTTAGTCGTGTATATAATTATATAACCAAATGGCTATTAATTTACTTAAGTTAAAATGTATATTTAAATACAAAGGGTCTTCCAGGACCGATTAACCGATTTTGGTGACCTAGATATTTTCTTCTTACCGGGACCACGAAGCGTGATGATAATTCCTTTTCTCTAAAATATATTAAAATTTATAATTTAACAAGCCCAAATAATCAAAATTATAAAATTATTATAATAATGGTAAATGACCTACCTCTCAAGCTCAACTTGCCCTTACAGTAGAAAAATAAAGAAATCAAAATTCACACTTGCAACTAAAGGCTTATTTATAGATTTATTATATACAGTTTTCCAACAGAAACTTAAACTATCTTATTTATAAATCTTTTCAAAATAGACAGTTTGACCAGGTCTTTGAAAAAACCAGGCCATAAACATTTGTTTAAATTCTATTGCATTCAATGATCCGGCCCTGGGGCCTTCCATAAAAATTGACAGTATTATTTTTTCGATTTGGCAACAATGCGGTAGTGAAAAAAGCATCTGAAGGAAGGAAGAATTTGAGGCAAAACTATTTAAAAGTAGCGGACTGTTCTGGTTTCGTCTGTGTGCAGATGTTTAAAGAACATTTGCGATTAAAAAATGAAACGTGTTGTTCGATAAAATGTTATTATACATAAGAAAAAAATAAATTTTAGAAATTTTGATATGAAAACCCTGCCACCATCTCCATGCAGTCCTGACCTCACTCAATCTGATATTTGGTTGTTTCCGGTGTTGAAAGAGAAGCTCCGTGAAAGAAAGTCCAATTAATATCCTGACATTATCTCAGCCGTACAGAGTTCACTGAAGTAGCTTCCTCAAATGCCTGCCTTCTCCACATGCTCTGAGAGGTGATTGAACAATGGACCTTTGTGTAACATCTAAGGGTTGTTATTTTAAAAAGAATATATATAATATATCGCTGTATCTATATATCTTTATTTTGGGGGATTTTACTATCAGATTTTTCGGAACGCCCTTTGTACATTGAACCAAAGATTCTAATAATTATTCACTGCTTCGTCGCTTTATGTAAATTATCAGTCAGTTCCTAACAAAATTCTCTTATTCTAGAGGCTTTAATGTTAACAATATCACATAATTTACACAGAATATTCGCATAATACATACCTATGTGTTTACCACCCCTAAGGCATTCTTAAACCAGGATAGTTAAAATGCCCTAAACCTTATGTTTGTATTCATACTTCCGTGCTTGCATTTCCCCAATTCTACTAACCAGTTAATCTCTGTTAAGTGTCGTAAAGCTTTGCAAATCAGTGGAGTGCTTACGTGTATGCAGTTATCTACGGCCATTCAATACAACGATCCGACAGATGAGCCCTTAAATGAATAAGGGGAAACTATTAATATGCTGCTAAATATAAGCTTCCACACTCTCACAAGTGAGAGTTTAGTACAATCATGGCTAAACATTACATGCTGTAGTTTTACTATATAAAAAATAGTAATAAGGTATAGTTAATGGAATAATACAGACAAGAAGTAGGGTATTATTTCTTTTAATGTCATGATATAAGTACATAATTTTTAATAGTATTTATAACTCTCATGTGTCATTCCCTTTTAATTTTTACTGCAATATAAAGAACGTTCAAAATTCGTGTAACACACAAATTTCGTTAAAATAAAATTCTGAAACTCTCTTCAGTCACAAGTATATGACGTATGAATGTCTGTAACCCCTGGCACCGTGCGTTTCTTATTGGTTAGGACACCAGGATTTGATACTGAGGAACCTCAGTTCAATTCTCGACAAGTCCCACTAAATGATCTCGTGCCTACGCCGGGCACGGACATGTTCAATCTCAAGGAGAGTCTCCGTGGGGTTTGTAAGTAAGAGAGGAGGGTACATGTCTCCCATATGTATCCCGTGAGGAGTCTTGGTGTAAATTGTGGTGGTACTCACATAGAGAACAATATTAATTCACCTAAATGGTGGTCTGATAATGTACAAGTCGACAAACTCACGGTGTATTGGCGAATGTCCCCAGATGAGTGCTTACGGCGTAGAAAAAAAACTTCTGACACTGAAGTTTGAGAAATTTGTTATCTTTAAAAAATATTGCTGGCTAATTTCATGTGTTTCTTTCTCAAAATCATCAAAAAACTTTATTAACTTGGCAGTGCTTCACTTATAGCTATTTGGCTGTTGCAACTCAACGGAAAAAGACATTTAACATGATTCTTAGCTTAAAGGGGTTAAAGGTATCAATGTTAAGATGGTTCTTAACATCGATCTTTAAGCCAAAAAAACATTCACTACAATGATAACATCCTACAAATGATGATTATTGTCTACAAGAATATTTACAAGAATATAATACCTGTTTCCTACTCTAGATAAACTAACAAATTTTATTTTAAAATACTAAAAGGAAATTTTCATCGGCATTAAATCTTGTCAAGCCCGATTTTCGAAGCAAAATATCACTTGCTAATTAAATATTTAATTTTTTTTAATTTTAAAAATTACTTCCCTTGTTAAAACTTTCAGGTAATTTACAGTCTGTATTCTTTAAATTAACGCATACACAATTAATTTTATGCATTTTTACACAACGTTCATTAAATCAAAAAAAAATATCAGAACAATATCAAAATTGCGCAAAATATGATCACTATCTTTAAAAATAATTTAAAAGAATCTAACTCCTGATTCACACTCTTTTTCTTGAGTAAAATTTCATTCTGTAATTTATAAAAGAAATTTTCACCTATTTTATATCTTGTCAAAGTTAATTTGCTCAACGAAATTCTCATTTACTAATTACAGATGTTTTTAACTTCATTAAAAGTCTTATTAAAACTTTCAGGGAATTTCTGCTTTGTTTACTTTTTAAATAAATTTATGTACAATTAAAATTAAGAGTCTAGCAATTTTTAACTCCTGCATCATTATTAGGTTTTTATTTCTAACCCAGTTAGCATTGTGCACTAATTACCGTTATAAAATAGGTCGAGCACAGTCGCACAGATACCAGTTAATCCTCTTCAATTGATACATTGCGCCCTTCATTTGGTAATTAGGGTAATTAAAGGATTTGAGTAGCTTACAGTCGAGATATTTCAAGTAGTCCCTCAGCAGTATTTCGAGCCTGTTTGCGAGAAATCCGCATTGAGTGCAAACAGTAACTGGATAATGAAGCAATGAATATGTAATAAGTGCATTTGCAAATGGATGCTTATAGAACCCATGCTATATTTCTACTTTACGTAAACCACATTCGTCTTGCCCTGGTGAATGTTTAATAGTTTTTCACAGTTCTCTTGTTTCGAAATAAACAATTTAAATTATAATACGACACGAATATTTTTGTAAGCATATATTTCATTATTCTTGATTTTTATCCTCTTTATTTATTTCATATATGAAACTGTTTCGTATTATAGGTTTTATAATTATTTAGGGTCTAAAATTTTTACTTACAGTTCAACTGGAGGAACACATACACGTGATGGATATAAAAGAAATTGGAAAAAAAATCATTCCGGGTCTCACTTTGAGTCTTCTGTCCCTATGCAAATAATATTGCTATTCTAGATATTATTAATTTCAAAAGCTTGTACATAAATAGTAGAAAAAATAAAAACCACCTTCGTCTTGCACTGTTAAATGTTTATTAGTTTTTCACAGTTCTCTTGTTTTGAAAAAATAATTTTAATTATAATATAAGACGAATATTTTTGTAAACCAATTTTATAATTCTTAATTTTTCTTTTCTTTATTTATTTAATACACGAAACTGCTTCGTTCTTAAATGTTTTATAGTTATCTACGGTGTATAATTTTTACTTACAGTTAAATTGGAAGAATACATACACGGGATGGACATTAAAGAAATTGGAAAAAAAATCAATTAGGGTTTATATCTGACTCTTCTGTCACTATGAAAGTAATGCTGCAATCCTAGATATTATTAATTTCAAAAGCTTTTACATAAATATTAGAAAAAATGAAAATCAAAAAAATAAAATGGGAATCAAACATAATAGAAAACAATATCATTCGGGATTTATCTGTGACTATTTATGTCATAATGTAGGTAATGCAGCATTCCTGGATATCATTAATATTATAAGCTTGTAAATAAACATAGGTAAAATACAAAAATAAATAAATAAAAGGGATAAAAACATATTGGATAACAAACTCAACTAGGATTTCTCTTTGAATCTTCTTGTCACAACGTAAATAATGCTGCATTCCTAGATACTATTAATTCCACAAGTTTGTACATAAACGTCAGAAAAAAATAAATTTAAAAAAGTGGGAACCAAACATAGTAAAAGCAAATTCAATCATATATACTCGCATCAGTTACGTTATTGTTGTAGTAAATCGTTGGCCAAATTCACAAACCCCGTAACTAAAAAAATACGATTTGCAGATTTTCATGCTGTTACATTGGTTAAGGGTCCTTCTACAAGTCTGTCAAAGGTCATAACTAAAAAAAATAAATTATTCCTCCAAAAAAAGTGAAAAACAGCAACACATACTAAGTAACTCCTTAACTGTTGCTAACTGTTGCTAACTTTATAACTGCACTTTCATTACGAAGATGTTAAATTACATAACAATAGGGCCTATTTATATCTAAGAACACTTCAGCGTGTTTTTTAAGAATAAGCGAAAATAATTTTATCTTTTCACTGTTGAATAAATCAGTTTTTCGTTCATCCTGCAAAAAGTGAGAAATGTGAGTTACGTGGTTTGCTAATTTGGACAATGAAATGGCAATAAATAAATAAAAGTTAACTTTCATAAGTAATTTTATTCAAATGACGAAGAAACTTCAGCTGAGCCGTGGTTTGTAACAACAATCCGCACAAGTTCTGAAATGGGTATACTTGCTAAATGTCTTTAAACATTCCTGGGATCCGAATTCAGATACCATAAATTAGCACGCACCCAACTTTCGGCAAACTTATCTATGTTCGAGGTGGCAACATTTTACTTTATGTCTGCTGCTGTCGGCGTTATGCTAAGAAAAGGCTGAATAAGATCTTAAGCAGAGACTTTGCGTACTATAAAACTCGAAAAATGACGAAACGGAATTTAGGATTGCAGTTTTAAAACGACAACGGGGATTAAATATACAGCAGTAAACTCAATGTAATGTAGAAAAGCAATTTGTGAAAAACTAACTGAATCGACAAACAGCAGGATATAGGTAATTTCTCATTAAAGCGGACTTGGATTTATAGTGTTGGTTAAAGTTAGATCAAGTCTACTGATGACTTACCCCTATTGGATTAATCTCTCAAAATTCTTCCCAAAAAATAATCTTGACTCTCAAAAATTCTTCGACTTTTTCTTGGGAGAAGATCAAATTCTCGTTTCCCATGAAATTTATAAAAATACGTAATTTAAAGATAAATATATTTTCTCAGATATTTTAACATATGATTACGTTCCTCCATAACGGTCCTCTGGAAAGCAAAATTTCAGATGTCGAGTTATAATTTTGGCAGAGCGCCAAGCCCAGTCCTTATCGCTTGGGCAAGCAGTAAACAGTTAAGCAGAAAAGTATCCAAATGCGTCAAAATTTTGATACACACACACACACACATATATATATATATATATATATATATATACATAACACATATATACATATATACATATATACGAACAAAAGAGTAAGCAACGATAAGTAATTCTACGTTAATAACTCGCGGTAGTTTCATTAGAAGAGCATACCTGATTTTTTTTCTTTCTTGAACAGATATTCAAATGATATGTATTATTTTACTTTGAAAACTGAAAGTGGAAACCATTTTTAACTCTTTCCTAGTATATATATATTTATACTTTCAGTCATTAAACATTAAACGCGATATAAATAAAACATCTATAATTGATACATGCCCTCAATTATATTATTTACACACACACGAATATCAATCAACTTTTATTTCCAAACTTCGCATCGTGTTGACAGTTTAACAAAACATATTTCTAGAAAATCCCAATAAAATGCGAGCCATTTAATGCGAAAAATAAAAGTGCAGTAACTTCCGCCGAAGTTTTAAAACAGCACACATTTAACTTATCCGCAGAAATTTTATCAAAAGAGGAGTCAAACAAATTTTCGCAAACTACTTGATTAATTATAGTGTTCGGGAAAAGGATTAAACCATCCTTTTGTTCCTGACATCACATCATCCCGTCTTTTCTCTATTATCTCTCGAAAATGATAGAGGTAGGAGCGATGCTGAAAAACCGGAGTTTAATTAAAACTCTATTCTTAGTTTATTCTTCGGGAACAGAGCTAGCGTTTGGCTCTGAAAGGTCAGTTTTCCCTATTCCCGTATTGAATGCTTGTTTAATCAAGTGAATATCTTTTCAGTTTTAATAACAATCACGGTCTTATTTCCGGAAATTATTACGCTTGGCTAAATTTTACAGCATTTCCAACACTGGAATGATGAGAAGTTTTGTCATCGTTAGATTGAAAAAAAAAGACATTGTATTTAATTTCTTGTACATTAGGAAAGATTTAAAATCCCTTTACACGTTTTTTATTTATTATTTTCAATAATTATATCTATTATTTTTTTAAATCAACTATTAATAAGCACTGTCTAATATCCAAAAATCATTACGCTTGGCTAAATTTTACAGAATTTTCAACACAGGAGTGATGAGAAGTTTTGTCATCGTTAGATTGAAAAAAAATATATTGTATTTAATTTCTTGTAAATTAAGAAAGAGTTAGAATCCCTATACACGTTTTTTATTTATTATTTTCAATAATTATATATATTCTTTTTTTAAATCAACTGTTAATAATCACAGTCTAATATCCAAAAATCATTACGCTTAGCTAATTTTTACAGTATTTTTAACATAGGAATGATGAGAAGTTTTGTCATCGTCATATTGAAAAAAAAATATATTGTATTTAATTTCTTGTACATTAGGAAAGAGTTAAAATCCCTATACACGTTTTTTATTTATTATTTTCAATAATTAAGCAATCATCTTTTTTTGCAATCAACTATTAATAAGCACAGTCTAATATCTAAAATTCTTTACGCTTGATTAAATTTTATAGCAATTTCCACAATGGGAAAATAAGAAGTCTAGCCCTCATTTGATTGAAAAAAAAATTGTATTTATATTTTTTTTATATTTAGAATTATAATTTATATTTCTAAATGTATTATGATTCATATTTCTTGCACTTTTAGAAAGAGTTAAAATGTGGGTAAAAATTCTTTGCACTTCTTTTTTTTATTATTTTCAATAATGAGGAATCTTTTTTTTGCCATACACCATTAAAATGTTCAGTCTAATATCCAAAAATTATTACGCTTGGCTAAAGTTTACAGCATTTTCAACACAGGAATGATGAAAAGTTTTGTCATCGTTAGATTGAAAAAAATATATTGTATTTAATTTCTTGTACATTAGGAAAGATTTAGAATTCCTATACACGTTTTTGTAATTATTACTTTCAATAATTAAGCAATCATCTTTTTTGCAATCAACTATTAATAAGCACAGTCTAATATCCAAGATTCTTTACACTTGATTAAATTTTATAGCAATTTCAACAATGGGAAAATAAGAAGTCTAGTCCTCGTTTCGTTGAAAAAAAATATTGTATTTATATTTTTTGTATAATTAGAATTATAATTTATATTTCTAAATGTATTATGATTTATATTTATTGCACTTTTAGAAAGAATTAAAATGTGGGTAAAAATTCTCTTGCACGTCTTTTATTTATCATTTTCAATAATGAGAAATCTTTTTTTTTGCCATACACCATTAAAATGTACAGTCTAATATCCAAAAATTATTACGCTGGCTAAATTTTACATTATTTTCAACACAGGAATGATGAGAAGTTTTGTCATCGTTAAATTGAAAAAAAATATATCGTATTTAATTTCTTGTACATTAGGAAAGAGTTAAAATCCCTATACACGTTTTTTTATTTATTATTTTCAATAATTAAGCAATCATCTTTTTTATGTAATCAACTATTAATTAGCACAGTCTAATATCCAAAAATCTTCGGTTAAAAATTATAGCCATTTCAAAAATTGGAAATTAAGATTGTGTGCCATCGTTTGATTTCAAAAATATTGTATTTATATTTCTCGTATATTTAGAATTATAATTTATATTTCTAAATGTATTATGATTTATATTTCTTGCACTTTTCGATAGAGGTAAAATGTGGGTAAAATCTCTTTTGCACTTCTTTTATTTATTATTTTCGATAATTGAACAATCTTCTTTTTTTGCCATCCACCATTGAAATGCACAGTCTAATATCCAAAAATTATTACTCTTGGCTACATTTTATAGTAGTTTCGAGATTAAAAGATACTGTGGATTGATGAAATGTTTTATCCTCGGTTGATTGAAAACAAATGCTGTATATAATTACTTGTAGATTTGAAAAGAGTTAAAGGGCCAGTAGAAATTCCTTTACAGGTTTTGATTTGTTATTTTCAATAACCGAGAAATTTGTTTTTGCCATTCATCATCAACCAGCAACGTCTTGTTTTCAAAAATTAATTTGACAACAGGTTCAACACTGGAATAAGTAGATTTGTACTCGTTTGATTAAAACAAAATATTGTCTTTAATTTCTTGTAGAATAGGAAAGAGATAAAAGACTTAAAATTTTTTTACATATTTTTTTTAATTTTTTATTTTCAACATTTGAGTCATCGTTAAAATATATTCCACCCTTTGATGATTAGTTAGTTTTCCTCAAGTTGTTTTTCTATATTAGCTTAGACCAGTGATTCTCAATATTTTTATGACTATCTCCTCGCAACCATTTGATAACTTTCAGACCCTACATCTTCCCTCAGCCCTGAAATATGCCTGCATATATTTTGAAAGATCGAAATGTGTTACAAAAATAACACATACAAAGCAATTAGAGAGTTATTAAATGGGAAAGAGTAAATTCTTTTAATATTTCGTCTCAGCTGAGATTAGACAAAGCTAAGGTAGTTTGTTCTTCACATCCAGTCATTTACGAAGTATAGATTTCATATTAGCAATGTAGAAAAAAGATTGTTAGAGATATGTTGAAGAAAACCGTAGAGCCGAGGTAGCAAAACAAAGGCCCGGATTTTAAAGGTGCCAACTAAAAAAGAACATTACGTTAACAGCAAACAACACAACGGTTTTATGCTGTTTACATTACTATTTGATTACCATCATAAAATTATAAATTAAAAAGTTTCAAAAATAGATACTATCATATATCTTACTGCATAATTTAATTTTCGTTTTCACAAGTCTTGTTAATAAACATTCTGCATATATTTTAACGCAGGATTACGTTACTCCATAACGGTCCTCCGGAAAGCAAAATTTCAGATGTCCTGCGTTGCGAGTTATAAGTTTGGCAGCACGCCAAACCCAGTCTGTATCGTTTGGGCAAGCAGTAAATAGTTAAACAGAAAAGTACCAAAATGCGTTAAAATTTCGGCATATATATATACATACATATATATATATATATATATATATATATATATATATATATATATATATATATATATATATATATATATATATTATATATTTAACACATACAAAATAGGTAAGAAAAATTTATAAGTAATCCTACGTTAATAACCCACGGTCGTTTCGTTAGTAGAGACTACCTAAAATTTGTTTTTTTCTAACCATCTGAGCCTCCTTGTAAATACTTTGATGAAAAATATCATGACAGCAAAATTTCGTGGGTTTTGGAGAAGTAATAATAAAGCGTTTTTATCTTTAAATGTTCGAAATACCAGCTGTTGTTTTCAGAAAATAAAAACAAAATTATTTAACACAACTTTTGATACAAATTCATTATGCAATTTAAAAAAAAATAATTTCATATTGCAGATTGAAGACATTTTACATTGTTTTGAAGAGCTGATAAATGTACTCTGGTGTTAAGGCTTTTTAATCATTCATGGATAAGTTCTGAAAGTTTTTCTTTCATTATGCTATCAGCAATGATTCAAGAATGTCAAATTTCTTCAATATCTCATAACATCACACAATAAGTGTCCTAAAATTTATCATTATTAAGCGTTACATTAAAAAAAATAATATTAATATAACTTCGAGAGCAAGGCATAGCAGGAATTTTAAGAAAATGCTTCTTATTTAACAATTGAGTATCTTTATTTTATACTCTTCGTTAATCTGTGATTAAGATTTAGAATATCCCCCATATATTTTCGAGTTAGATCGCTACTTTAAATGGAATTTCAATTGATGCAGATTTCGTAATTTTAAGTCTAGAGGAAATTAGATATGTGTCTGATGAGATCTTATGAAAGTTTGATATAAGTTAGTTCAATAATTTAAGACCTGCGCATGTAATCAGGGTAATTTGGAAGTATGTCTGGAGAATTATTTGTGGCATGCAGGAAAGTGTTACAACTGCTCTTAGAAAATTCTGGAAAGTTATATGAGAAAACTGGGCACTATATTATACAATGGGACTGTTGGTTTGGTGTAATATTTTTAAAGTTCGTTATTGTTGGGATAAATTGCCAGAGGAAATTTTAATTTTCATAATCGTAGACATATAAGCTTCTACCTATTGTCATGTAAGTTTCTATCAACGGGAACCTAATACGTCCATATCTACGTACCCATCTAATTTAGCTGCATTAAAAGTTTCCCATTAAATTTCCCTTAATTAAATAAAAATATTTTATACTGAAATTTTCTTCAATATTAAATAGACAAACAAGTCAAAAATCGAGAATTGTCAGAAGAAGTTTTTAAAAATATATTTGTCCTTTTTTTACTTTAAAATATTTCTTTGGAGAAGGATGGACTATCGATGTAACAAGGGAATTTCGAGATTACTCTATAGAAATCAATATCCTATGCCGGAAAATTGGGAAAAGTTATCTGGGAAATCTGGTTACGATATTATACAGAGGAAGCATTGGTTTGAGGTTAATATATGTGCCTTACACATGTGACTTAATTATTTTTTACGTTAAATTTCTAGAGGCAGTCTTAATTTTTATAATCGGGTGCATATAAAGTTCTAGCTATGGATATACATATATATATATATATATATACAAGTATGTTTTATGTTATTTATATATATATATATATATATATATATATATATATATATATATATATAGCCTTTTGTTCATCAGGGACCACTCGTTAAAAAAAAAATCGTCGGGAGCCCTCTCCCAACTAACCCTTTTAGCGGTATAAATGGGTTTCAGTTTCTCAATAAAAGAATTATTTTTTATAAACAACTTTAAATAAAAACTTGCAAATAAACTTTCTAACAATAACAAATTTGACGTAAAAATAAATTTAGCAGTAAACATGAAAACAAAAGGTATAAAACCATTTACAAAACATAAATATTAACGTAAAAATAAATATTTTTTATGTTTATTTAATAAACATAAAAACACTTTTAATACAGGGTTTTTCATATTGAATGGGACAAAAAGAAAGCATATCTGTAAACGATGTAATTACTTTGTTTTAATAAATCAAATTTACAGTGAAACTATAGTTATCCAAGTTTCTATAGATGTTCTGTGTGTGCCCCTCTGGTGACACGGAAACTATCTACATGGTATTCCAGTTCCTGCCACACTAGTGATAGAATATCCTTTGTTAATGATTCGAGTACTTCTGTTATCCGCTGTTTCATTTGCTGTAAGCCCTGGGGAAATGGAGACATGAACACTTTGTCTTTAACGAAACCCCATAGGAAAAAATCACAAGGGGTTAAATCACGATGCGTTAATTTTGTGGGACTTCGTAAAAACTTTTCACGATTTTTATGAACCACTTTCTGGTCGTCCTGTGCTGGTTTTCTTACACAAGCAGCCCGTGTTCTGAAACTGCTTCACCCACCGTTCAGTGTTGTGATGGTGCGGTGTTTCTTTACCAAATATCATGCGAAAATGTCTTTGGACGACGATAAAAGATGATGTTTTGGCATATTCCAAAACACAGTACGCTTTCTCCTGCATGGATGGCGCCATTTTGATTAACACTGCCTCTAGCGGCGATTTCTTAACTGGAAGATTTTTTGCTGTTGCCCAATAAAACTTGTATTCTTGTAGTTTCAGAATTAATTTGTTTCGGCTAAATAAATCAATTACAGAATTTGTACTATGCTATTATTTTTGTCCCATTCAATATTAAACACCCTGTACTTTGAAAACTTAAAAACTAATGAGATTTTTGTGCTTGCATTTGCGCAACTAACTGTAAAATTGCTGTGACGGAGTTTTTAAGCAAAACGAGGATTTTTTTCGAAATCGAAATGCTGCAGAACTTTTTATAGAATTCGAACAAAAAATTTCGAATTTTGTTTTCCAATTTTATAATTATTGTTTAAAATTCGTGGTCGTTTCGAAACACTGATAACCATTTTTTAATCACTGTTGACTTAACGGACCACCTATTGGATTCTCCCGTACCAGCGGAAATGAATCCGAAGTGTCCGTATGCATGTGGTCATCTAATTTTACTAGTATATACTGCCATCATAATTCAGACCGAGTACCCCCAGGGGCTGTTGGGATCGTAACGTCTCCCACCCTCTCTGACTTCGTAGAAGAACTTTACTATCTACGGATATAACTTGTCAATATCCGGCCTAGACACGAAGGTATTGAATGGAGTTCGTCGCGATTTGAACCGAGTCCAACGTGCTACCACTAGGATAACCACGGGCCCTTTAATATATACTTTCATGGCTAAAGCAGAATATCAAATAAATAAAGAAATTTAAAATATATAAGTACCAGGTAAAGTGAATAAAAAATATTTTTATCTCATTAAAACTTTAAATATATCTTTAGAAACAAGAGAACTGTGGAAAACTATTAAACATTCAACAGGGCAATACGAAGGTGGTTTACGTAAAGTAGAAATATACCATTGGTTCTATAAGCATCCATTTACAAATACACTTATTACATATTCATTGCTTCGTTATCCAGTTACTGTTTGCACTCAATGCGGATTACTCCAAACAGGCTCGAAATACTGCTGAGGGACTACTTGAAATATCTCGACTGCAAGCTACTCAAATCCTTTAATTACCCTAATTACCAAATGAAGGGCGCAATGTATCAATTGAAGTGGATTAACTCGTATCTGTGTCCGCCCTATTTTATAATGGTAATTAGTACACAATGCTAACTGAGATTGAAATAAAAATCTAATAATGATCCAGGAATTAAAAAGGCTTGACACTTAATTTTGATTGTACATAAATTTATTTCAAAAATAAGCAAAGCGGAAAATTCCTGAAAGTTTTAATGAGACTTTTAATGAAGTAAAAAAGCCTGTAATTAGTAACTGAGAATTTCGCTGAGCAAATTAAGTTTGACAAGATTTAAAATAGGTGAGAATTTCTTTTAAAACTTATGGAATGAAATTCCACTCTGGCAAGTGTGTGAATCAGGAGTTGCATTATTGTAAAGTATTTTCAAAGATTGTGATCTTATTCTGAGTAATATAAACATTGTACTGGGTATTTCTTTTTTGATTTAATGTAAGGTATGTAATAGCATATATTTAATTGTGTATGCGTTAATTCGAAAAATACGAATTGAAAATTATCTGAAAGTTTCAATAATAAAAGATTTTTAAAAAAGCAAAAAAAATAAATCTTTAATTAGAAACTGAGATTTTCTTGCGAAAATTAGGCTTGACAAAATTTAAAACAGATGAAAATTAGTTTTCAAATTTTCATGTGTTTCATTTTTTCTAAATATAGATGAGTATCAAACACGTATTATATTCGTTTAAATATTATTGAAGAAAATAATGATCATTTGAGGGATTTTAGCATTGTATTCAATATGTTTTAATTTAAAAATCGAGTTTAATATGCATCAGTTAAATACATTCCTTCAAGAAAATGGGTTGCAATTGAATAATAATGAATACTTTGGTACTTTGTAAAGTTTTTCACATAACCATAGAGTTACAATTTTTTTAAATATTTTCTTTTAAACTTTTGATGTTTTGTTTAATAGGTCGTTGATAAAGTCCCTTGAAAATAAATATTCTTAAAGAAAATATTTATTATTTGTGTGATTTCAACATTGAAATGAATATTTTTTGGTTTAAATATTGATGATGAGAAGCTCTAGTTTCACCCATTCCTCAATAAAATGGGTTGTAATGGAATAAAATTGCGGTTGTTGGTACTTCATTAGTTTTTCACATAACTATGTACCTTTTTATAAGTTTGAACTTTTGAATTTTTCTTTTCTGCATCATTAATTTAGTCCTTTGGGATTAAATATTTTAAAGAAAGTAATGATTATTTGTGCAATATTAATATTATAATAAATATATTTTAGTTTGAAGATCAATATTAAGAAGCATCATTTAAATACATTCCAGCTACAAAATGGATTGTAATGGAAATAGAATGAGATTTTTGGTACTTTATAAAGTTTTTCACGAAACTATATAAGTTTTTAAATCTTTTAGCAGCCACCCAGTGCCTAAGGAGTCTTCATTCCAATGATTCTGAAAGGACTGCAAAAAATTATCACAAAAATGTCTACAAAGACGCAACAGAGAATAACAAAAATATATTAGATACCGAATTTAAAATAATATAGTTTTCACAACAGTATTTTAATCTCAATCATTTTGCCAAGTATATTGAATGAAGTGTGATTTCAAACATTTTGTGTGTTTGTAAAATTTTACGTCCGAATAATGTTTCTAGAGTCAAATAAATAAACGTTGGCTGCAATTGGCTTAAATTTATGTTATTGAAAATTTCACTCAGATTTAATCCACATAAAAACACGTGATCATAACACTGATTAAAATATTTCTTATGAAGACTAATGATTTCCGATATTTAACTACCCTATAATTTCGACTATTGCCCTTTTTTAGCTAAAGTAAGTTTTCTAAGGGAAGAATGTTACGACGTATAAATGTATTCATTCAAAAAGGTTTTCAGCTAACAGCTGAATTAATATATATCGCTCACTCCTTTCAACAACATCATATCTAAAAAAAACAAGATTTTTCAGGAGAGTGATTTGGAAGTTTAAAAGTAGATTGAAATGTATTGAAAATAAATTTTAATTCTCTAGCGGCTAAATATTGAGTGGTGAGATATGACGATCTTGCAGGGATATACTAATCTTTCAGGGCATTCTGAAAGCAAGCATAACTAAAAATCGCTGATTTTTTAGATATGACTTTGTTGAAAGGAGTGAGCGATATATTAAAAAAATTCACTTCCAGTTTTACATAGAAATACACTAGAAATTGTAAGTTATATTTCCATTTTTAATTTTAAAATCGTAAATTTTATGCAAATTGTAACTCAGTTCAATACATTCCATCAGAAAATGTGTAAAGTATTTTTCATCTACAAAATTATGAGTCTGATGAATAATTATTTCCTGTTTTTCCTTGCGTTAAAATTACTGAAATATAATAAAATAAACTTTATCCCGTTTATTTGACATTCCAGACTATCACATTTCAATTATGAAAATAGAAAATATATTTTTTTTATTTTGATAAGGAATTGAATGTAAAATCTCCTGATCTATCTTCAGAATTGAAACGGTGCAAGAATTAAACCAAAGCATAAATTCCTTTAATATGAGACTTTTTCAATTAGTCGTGTAATATTTTATAACCTTAATGTACTGATATAAACGCTAAGTATAACAATACTATGTATTTAAAAATTTAATAAATACAAATATTAAATCTTTTATCTCATTGGGGAATTCGGCTGATAGCTTACTTTTTAAACAAGACGAGTTATGTCATTTTTCAAACCTATATTATAAACTGCTGTTTCTTTCTTTAAAAGATCATATCCCTAATGAACATTGCTTTATTATTTCATGTAACAATTATGTCAACATTGGCTGCTTTCACCAAACCAGAAGGTATTTCAAGAGCATAAAAACTATGCGATAAAAAGAAAAATAATCAAGTCTTCCATCAACTGCCATATTCGGAATGACATGCCATAGCGTTTATTTTTTGACAAGCAGACATAATTTGCAGTACCAGTTGATTTCGAAACAATATTTCTACGAAAACTTTTTCTTGCTTGTAAAGCTTAAAACTTTGCATCAGCTCTTCCCTTATGCAACTTGTATGGCTATTGAGGGCTGCCAAACAGTAGGGCTTGGACAGTTTTTGAGGATTGCGAAGATTCATGTCCTTTACTCTGGTTTGATATCTTAATTTATTTCCACCCTTTTCCACTCTTCTTCTGTTGATAAACGACGAATTTGGCCACTACAGTCGTTCTGGTACAATGTCGAGTAATATGAGGCTTGTGTACAAACTATCTGCCATTGTATACAACAATGTGAAGTTCCCGATAAATTGTACTGATATCTACAGGGCTCTTATCGTTCTTGAGGATTATGTCCCCTGCCCGGAGCATTCCAGACCAGGTCTGTATAAAGCAGATGGCGGGGGGTGGTCTGCTCGGTCAAAATTGTGGTGGCACCTGAATAAATTGAACTCCGATCCTTGTTGTGCCATTAAAAACCGGAGCCGCAGTGGGCGGGAGAAGTTACACGACATGTGAGGGCGTGCAACTTCTCCTACCCACTGACCTCACAGATGGACTTTCCGGTATAATGATTTAACGTGCATATATCCGGCCTAGACACGGAGGTATTGAATGGCGTGTGTCGGCATTCGAGCTGAACATCCCTATTCAGAGGCTTAACGATCTATCAATATGTTTCGGTACGATAACTGTTCTTGTTGGCTGGGGTAGATATGATTTTATATATATATATATATATATATATATATATATATATATATATATATGTGTGAAACAATAATCTAGTAGTTTTCCCCCTAAAAGCCACGTGCGGATAGCCTTATATAAGCGTTATATAAGAAAAAATTTCTAGAAGCCTAGCGAGATCACCATCCGATATGACGTGACAATGAGTCAGGTGTCCTAAATTGGCCAATCAGGACTTCAATCCACCCTTACTACGGGCGTGAATTTAGATCTTTTGCGCTTTGTGTGTCAGCCAGTCGTCCTATACAGTCGCAGTTTTTGCACTGCGAATATATTTATTACCTGCGTGCTGTTCCGGCAGCCGCCGGACTGTTCTGAATGTGAAAGAAAGTATGAAATAATTGTACAGCCAGCCACCAAAATGCTTCTGAAATAAAGAGACGTTAACCCAGTAACAGTGATGCCTGTATTATTTGCCTGGAATTTCTTCCTACGCCTTTCACAGCCACTCTCCATTGCCTAATGCCCCGGTAACAACTACCTTCTGCAATGGTTCGAGTTCACCGATCCGTTTACATTACATGTATATATATTATATATATATATATATATATATATATATATATATATATATATATATATATATATATATATATATATATATATATATACTTTGTTTATCCTCTAGCTGACCAGGTTTGTGTTTCCGGTCATACATTCCTTTATGATTCTTCTTTGTTTTTGAGTTTTCTACATCCTCCAGAAAAATGAGATATTTCCGGCCACTCAGTGGGGTTGGTAAGAGGTATGGTCCGATTTAGTAAACAGCATCTTTCAATGTCAGATTTGCGTTTCCGGTCATACATTCCTATGTGATTATTGGTATTCTTGTTGCCTACTATCACCCCTCTGACTTTGTTGGTGGGATTCGGCAACACCCTGTATTTCTATATCAAGATACGCGTCAATGCTACAATAGTAAACACTTAGAAACGATATTAAAACCAAATTTTCATGTAATGTCTATTTTGACTCATAAATTCTTTGAATTTTGTACCATGATATCGTGCAGTTTACAAATGCCATCTTGTGTAATAAAAAATGTGAATAATCATTCATTTCTTTTATTAAAAAAATAGATCCTTCCCCCAAAGAAAAAAAATCATTTATGAGAATTAGAGTTAGAACTTTCTTTGGTGAACACGAAAATATGGCAGTGTTATTAATTCTAAGATAAGCATAAAAACAAGATATTACAGGATCAGCTTTCGACCTACAGCGAAAATACAATATTAAGAGCTTATCGATTATCGTATTTCCCATTAAGCCTTAAACGTACAACCAGTTGTTGATATTTTCGTATTTTAGCCTAGTTTTAGGCAAAGCTTTCGGATTAAATATTGTTACATGTGCTAAAAAAAACTATTGAATATAATGCGTTGCAACTGCTTGTGTGGCAGAAAGTAATTTTTCTCATATAAAATGTTGGAATAGTTATTATAGGATTCCGATAGTGTTGCTAGCTACGAAGATAGACTTCGGCCAACTTTTCTTACGCCTATAAAGTGTAATTTTTGATTATAAAATTTTGTTGCTTAGTCTTAAAAATTTCTATAGGCATTGATAATCAGTTTTTTGAAAAGACGACTAAAATATACGGAATGAAAATTATTGTTAATTTTATTAAACCAGTATAAATTAATAAATACATGAATTGCAATGTTTTATTTAAGCACAAGCTCAAATGTATCACCCACAGAGATTAAGTAAGACTTAATTCCTGTATTTAAGAAAACATTCCCTATATTAGAAAAATTATTTTTGCATATAATTCTGGACATCTTACGGAAACAACAATTCAGTACTTTTAGTTCGATCACTAACACGATCCCTTACTTATACTTTAGCCTACATGCTACACACAGAGGTCTACAATACACACATTTCTGGATACCCTAACAATAGACACAAAGGTGTCGTTTCTCGGCTTAAGATTCCTGTTCTGCAACAGCAATGCCGTTTGTTTGTTCTATTCATTCCGTGCTAATTCTCTACTTCATTTTCATTCTTACGCGTCCAAACCAAAGGAGTACGATGTATTGCGAAGGATTTCTAAAGCAACGATTAGAAATAAAATTTAAAAACTTATTAGTAACCAGGAGATAAGTAAATAACTGTCTCACTTTCACTTCTTTGACAATTTCTTTAAGTGATCATGAAGTTACGCGCGAAGTTCCTCTACATACATTACTGGAGTATGACGTTTTGGGAAGGTTTTCTAGAGCGAAGATTGGAAAGAAAGTTTAAAAAAAACTTATTAGTAACCTAGATATAAGGCGATAATTATCTCACAATCAACAATTAGAAAATTTCTACCAGTGGCGATGAAGTTATATATATATACACTCGTACATACATATATATATATATATATATATATCTTAGTAATTAAAATTTATAAATTCATAAAAACCGGAAAATAACCAAAATAAAATAATGTTTGCAGGGTTAGCATCGCTAGGTCACGGGATTTTTTATAAGATTAGGAAAAAACAACTGAAATACAGCCGACAGGTGGCGCTGGTACGAGCAAATTCTGTGGAAATATGCAAATGAGATGGTTATAAGAACGTGCGCTCCTAATCCACAACCAGTTCTCCGCTGTTCCGCGATCCGCCGAGAGTTGTCATGTATACAACCGGACCTGCTGCACTCTGCCGTTGCTGGATTTGTGACTAGCCTGCAATGCCTTATCCGCTGTGTTGGGGGTCATGTGGAACACCTACAGCTGTAATAAAGGATTTAGAAGCATTCTTTACGTTATTTGTGTATCTTTTCTTTGACTTGTGTAAGTCATCGCCACCTCTCGGCTGTTTTTGATTTATTTTTTTTCCAGTCTCAAAAAAAAAATCCCGTGACCTAGCGATGCTAACGCTGCAAACCTTTTTTTATTTTTGTAATTTTTCCGAATTTCTTGAATTTTAGAAGTTTGTATATATATATATATATATATTAGTAGTACATTATGTTAGGTACTTTTAAAAATCCCATATTTTATAGAAAGGAGTAGTTATTAGTTTAAAAATTATGCTTACATTTCTTTTAAACTTAACCATATACATAGTACTATTTAACAGCTCTAAAAACTTAGGTCCTAATTTCTCTTTGATTCCGCAGATCAAACGCCTAATTTACACAAGTCACCGGTTGCTAATGAGTTTTTTGACAGCCGTAATGATTTATTTCATCTGCTTATAACAGAAAATTAATTGCTAAGAGTTTGTGTCATTAGTTACAACACTCACAGCATGAATTCACGATAAATGAACATTAATGGAACTGAAACTGGAAGTGCTGATTAAGTACTGAAAAACGCGTCCCTATGCATTTCCAGGGCACTGATTACGCAGAAACTGATTGATATATTTAGTATTTCCCATGAACGGAAATTTCTTAAGTAAGAGAAAGGAATATTTTTATATTTTATTTATTTGAGAAATGTCGGTCATTTGAATACAAGGCCATAGGATCTCCAATGTTTTAAAACATGGGACTTAAAAAATTTCACAATACAGGGAACACGTCAAGATGTAAAGTAATCATTGGTTCATATATATTGACGATGTTCTGTAAAAAGGGCGAATACCCATAGAGATTTATATACATATTCTTTTTACAGAATACAGAAGAGATTATATATATATTCATATATATATATATATATATATATATATATATATATATATATATATAATATCCCCATTACATCATGTCCTTAAAATATAACCTGAAAGGGAAAACTAGCTCAAATTTACATAACTGGAGCTAGACTCACACTGAAAGCAATAGAAATTAGATTTAAATTCTGTCGGGCCAAACCTTTTGGTACATCGTTTATTACCGCGAAATTGCATCAATTCATTCCAGAAGAACGGCTCTGAATAATATCACCTTTCAACATTAAACGCAAGAGGGCGAAAAAAAACATGTGGCTATTATTTGCAGGGTCAGCAGATTTAGGGGAGTCGCGAAGCTAACCCACTCATGAATTAGGACATATGCAAGTGTAGAAATACAAAGGCATGTGATTCGTTGGAAGTTCTGTGGCCAACGGTTTTAAAGCGAAAAATTAATATTACTGGGGATTGGATTTAGGAAAGTGAATTTAAATGCTAGTATGGAGGGCATAATATTTAAGATATTACACACACACACACACACACACACATATATATATATATATATATATGTGTGTGTGTGTGTGTGTGTGTGTGTGAGAGAGAGAGAGATAATAATCACAATGGGAATTTATATACACAGGAATTGATGTGAATTAACTCATTGGATATGCAGTCAGCACGAGGGTGTTGATCATAGAGATGCAGTCGCTCGTTGGGTGATGAGGGAAACAACCGAATGAATTGCATATCTGCGGAACCCTTGGAGAGATACAGTCGGGTGAAGTGTTCATCCAGGAAAGCACTGAGGAAATTTAGGGAGAAACACACACATGGAGCCATAGAAGAGAATCACAAATTCCAAGATGTTTTTTATTTATCAGAGAGCATTAGTTGCAGTGTACACTGGACTTAGCCTTTTTCCATGCAACAGGTCGTGGCGCTTAGAGATGTTTACATGACAAAGTTAAGAGAAGAGCCGTCGTGACCAACGGACTTCTAGCGACCGTGAACAGCAGATCTGTCAGCAACGAGAGTTAGGTGAGAAGAGAGAGAAGTATTCTGTTCAGGTAAATAGTAAATGACTGTTTTTTGATATTGACACCAGAGGGCAAAATAAATTTTTAATTGAACGAAATTAGTCTCGTGGAGTTCACGTGTCTACATCGTGGTTCTCGTTCTCCCGGGGATTAATTAATATATATATATATATATATATATATATATATATATATATATATATAAATAAATAAATAAATATAAATATATATATATATATATATATATTTATATTTATTTATTTATTTATATATATATATATATATAAATAAGACAAAGTTGAAAGTGAAAAACCAGTATGAGCTCTAAAGCTACTTGCATTCAGGAACTGAAAACATGAAAAGATAAGTATTAATTAAATTTTAGACAGCATCTTGCCATCAGCGGTGCCGATACCGTCTAAAAACCAATGGATTGTTTCTGATAAGTATGATCTAAATAATAAACATACTTAGACACCGTACAATCCATTAGAAACAGAAGAATTGAATAACTAGTTACTTAATAAAAGGACGCCAAGCCTGGCGCTAGAGACAAAGGGGAAGTTAAGAATAGGAATCCGCAAGAAGACTGACGTCACAAAACTTGCAACCATGGAGCAAATGGAAACACAGAAGCAGACATACTATGGAGACTGTGTTATAAGACTAATTAACCTTAATTAAATTAGCTTTTTATTATGACTATGAGTTATTTTTATTATTTATTATTTAATATTATTTTTACTTAAGAAATTAATTATTATTTATTAATTTATTTTTATTAGTTAGTTACTCTTATTAATCTTATTAGTTTGTATTACTAATTAATTGCAACAGAACAAGTTATTCATTAAATCTTAAACAACCAATTATGTGCTTGGAAAGCCTACCAGGGTAATAATTACGTTTTAGCACATCTAACAAGTCTGATATAGGCTTATTCCTATTGTCTTTAGAACAAAATCTATTTATACGTACTAGGTGATTTGCAATAGTGTTTTTAAAAACAGATTTATGTAAACAAGTTAGATAATTTTGAAATTGAACAATATTAAAGTCATGACTTTATAGAAGCAAGTAAATTTAAAGGCTTTGAAAATGTCACAAAATGAGCATGTGTGTGTTTTTGTCATACATAAAATTCTGTTTTCTTATAAGAAAGAATGCGTTAGACACTGTAAAAAGAGTAAATGAAACTTACGGCGACAGAGTGTTATCAAGATGAATTATTTTGAATAGATTAAACTATTTAAAAAGGGCCCAACTTCACTGAAAGGTGATGCAAGGTCAGGTCGACCGGCAACTTCAATAACTGATGAAAATGTTTTTAACTTTAAAAGTCCAAAGTTAAGGTCATTCCGGAATTGTTTTTTGAAGACAGTAATGTCATTCATTTTGTGTGTATACCTGACGAACGTACTGTTAATATGGAAAAGTACAAGGCAATATTAGGGCGTCTCAGGCAGGGCATCAGAAGGAAGAGACCAGACTTGTGGAAATTAAAAAAAAATAGAATTTCTCCATGATAATGCGCCAGAGCATCGATCATCAGTTGTGACTGAATAGCTACTTAAACATGCTATAACTGTCATGAGACATTCTCCATACTAAACCAATCTTGTACCATGTGATTTCTTTATATTTTTTTCAGGGACTTAAAAATATCTTGAAAGGAAACCGCTGTTCAATTGAAGAAGTCAACGCTAGTATGACGTTTGCTGTGAAGTATATCTAAAAAAATAGATTAGAAACTGCATTTTAACAATTATACAACCCCTGGAATAAATGTGTAAATAACCAAAGCCAGTATTTTGAAAATTTTGACATATAATCATATGTAAGTTTTGTATTTTATACAATAAAAAAAAATATTCCTGCAACTTATTAATCGTACAACATATATATATATATATATATATATATATATATATATATATATATATATATATATATATATCCATAACATTCGTAAGTTTTAATTAAGAACAAGAGCAAAGTGCAACTCTCAGATGAAATATATTATATCAAATACCTCAAAACAATATTTAGTATATGCAATATCCTTCAACTTTCCTATATTTACTCTTCTTCTGTACTCTCTAAAAAAATATTTGCGCTGAATAAGTGTTCATTAAAATGCAAATTGGTTATTTACACCCTCATCCGAAGATGAATTATCTTGAATATTGTAATCACGTTCTTTGAAATATGAAAAGCTGCTTATTTTTCCATATTTTTCCTTCCCCTATTATTTTGTATTCACTCCGTGTTTAGATAAACAGGAATAATCTTTACATGATATCCATATTATGTATTTATTTATTTTTGTTCCTGTTAACTTTAGAACTATGTTTATATGTAGGTGATTATTTTAATTCCCTATACAGAGAAAAATTTTCGTAACGCTCACTTCAGGGGCATTAAAATGTTGTTTGCAGAAAGTAATAAGCTTTCTAACGTGCCATCCGGATAGTTTTATAGTAGTAGTCAGTTTAAACATATTTGAATAAATTAATTTCACATTTAATGACTTTTAGTTCTATTTTGAATGAGAAATTTTTTTGTTTCATTTTTTTCAATCAAATATTGATGGCAGGTGACCTTCATTGTTAGAATTAGAAATTTTTAAGTATTGATAGTGAGCTAATTACTGCTTTATCTCTTGATTGCTAATCCGTTTTTTAAAACTTTCTTTTAATTCTTTGCTCTAGAAAACCTTTGCAAAACTTCATACTCCTCCCGTATGGAAGAACTTCATCATTAGGAGTGGAAATTTCAATGTAGGGATAGAGAAATAAATATTGACTTATCTCTTGATTACTAATCAGTATTTTACTTTCTTTTTAATTGACACTCTAGAAAATATTTCCAAATCTTAATACTCCTCTTGTGTAGAGGAACTTCATCGTTACTAGTAGAAGTTTCAAAGTAGGGATAGTGTGACATTTATTAACTTATCACTTGCTTACGAACCAGTTTTTTTAAAACATCCTTTCCAGTCATCCTTCTTAAAAACCTTTGCAAAACGTCAAACTCTTGTCCTGAAGAGGAACTTTATAGCTCAACTCGTAAATTCATCTTTACGAGCAGAAAGTTCATAGTAGGAATAGTGAGGTAATTACTACCTTATCTCTTATTTACTAAACTGTTTCTAAAACTTTCTTTTCAGTCGTCGCTCCAGAAAACCTTCACAAAACTTCATAGTCCTCTCATGGGGAGGAGCTTGATAATTACGAGTGGAAATTTCAAAGGTAGGGTAGTGAAATAATTTTTGCTTTATCGTCTGGTTTCTGATCAGTTTTAGTTTTCTTTATTCTTTCCCAGACGTCGCTCTAAACAATCTTTCGCAAAACGTTATACTCCTCTTGTGTAGATGCTTAAAAGATGAAAAACAACATTAGATGCCATTCAAAATTTGTGTTAAATTTCTGAAGAAGCTGAGTGTTTATGTTTTCTATTGCAAGAGTAGTTATGAAAGATTTTATTCTGTTCCATTTGCTCATTCCTTTCTCCCATCAGCTATGTTTCTCTTTATTGAGTATCCGGTAATTGTAACTTAAAATAAATACTTAAACAGTTCAATAAGCTTAAAATTGTAATAAATTTTACTAAATTTTAATTTTGAACTTTCAAAAAAAATTCTTTAAGTAGAAATTTTCTCGTATGATTTTTATTAGTTTTTATTTTTAAATTTTTAATAGAAAAACTATTTATAGCTTTAATATTCGCAAAAGTTAGTTTTTTTTAAATTATCCGATATTATTCTACTTCAACGTTGATAATGTTCCTTTGTAGTTATTTAGGCATAAAGACCTGTATATAACCTTGGAAAGTATAAGCAAAGGAAATCAATAATCTTTTTACTAACAAACTGTGGGCGTTCCCTCTTACATGAAGGCTCCAATCCAGTTCAGTTAATTTATTTATTTCTAGTAAATAATTTATGTCTGTAGACAAGCCATAATAGGCAGGATTTTAAAGCATAAAGTCATGTTTCAATATAGACTTTGCTTAGAGATGAACGTCTTATGTTTATACTTCAAACATTATTTCTAAGATAACACGTGTTAAAAACAAATTATAACCCCTTTGCAGCTAATACGGTTCCTGTCATTTACTTCAATAAATAAAGCTGTATTCTGATGCATGATGTCGCGCAAAAAAAATCTGTTTGAATCGAACATTTGATATGCCTTTAACATGAAGTGTTTAAAACAATAAAATACTTCATTTAAAAATGCATTTCACGTTATGTTGCTCTGATGTACGTAAAATTACTTACACATATTTAAAATATAACCAATAGAAATAAACAAAAATTAAAAATCAAGCATGGACTGCTAAATCACTTTAACATAAAAACATATCCTGCAAAGAAAACATTTTCAATAGAGGATAGCACAGAAGCTTCATATCCCCATAATGAAAAAAAACAAATAAATAATTATGTCAAATAAATAATTATACAGAATCTTGCCGTTGGTGCGTGGATGCCCAGAGTGCTTGATTTCTGTTTGTTTCTGGTCTATATTCGTATTATTTTAATCTATCTCTGTTGGATTATTTATTACACATATTTACACATACATGTGTAGGAGTATTTTTCCGAATATAATGAAAATATCCAATCTAAAATTCAAAAATAATAATAATTCTTCATGAAATATCCCTACTATTTACAGAGGTAAATTGAGGGTTTTTCACAAATCCTAAATATTTATAAATGTACTACACAACATTTATAAACTTAAAGAGAAAATTTCATTTAAAACTGACTTTATAAATGATACTAGAAATCATCCTTTTCTAAAATACATTCAGTTGCAAAAATTTTTCTTATATATAGAAACCAATTCAAAACTTACTTCAAGATCGTGCAAAATTACTAATCGAAAATTTAAAAGCATTTGCATGTCGCAAATTATGTTGATAAATCAATATATTATGAATATATTTGAGTTATTTACTGTGGCAGACATTCACTGAATACTGTGTGAAGATACGTTTTAATATTTGAAAGCAATTTAGAATGACCTGAATTACAATTATTTCATCTTTTTGATATATATATATATATATATATATATATATATATATATATATATATATATTTATTTATTTATTTATTTATATATATGTGTGTGTGTGTTTGTTCGTTCTTTTAATTTTTCGAATATAATTAAAATTTCCAACCTAAAGACGAAAGAAGTAACACAATAAGCAAAATATCCATAGGTTTATACAAAGGTAGATTGAGGCTTTACCACAAAACCTAAATATTTATGCATGTAACCCACATCATTTATAAACTTGAGGAGAAACTTTCATATTACACAAAATGTGATTAAAATGCGAATGAATGGATGAAAACTCAATTTGCATTTTAATGGCTTTACATTATGGTTTAATATTTTGAAACTAGCCTTTTTAAGGGTAACATAAAGCAGCGAAGTATTTTTAAGAGAAGAAAAAAAATGAAGTTAAGTAAAAGCATTTTTTTTCTCAATTATTCTCCATTCTCCGTCGATACTTGAAAACTCAATTTTTTTTTCAGGAAATATCCCCACGTATATGATGTTAAAAAATCGATTTTTTTTCTATAAGGTTTAAAAAAAGCAAGTATATAAAGCAAGTAAAAAAAGCAAGTTATATAAAGCAAGTATTGTTGGATATGAAGTAATAAACGCTAGAATATTAAAAAATTCAGTAAATCTCATAATTCTAGATATAGTTTAGATATAATTTTTTTCAATAAATGTACGGATAAATATATTATCTTAAAAAACTTTGCTTACCGCTGACAAGTAACTTGTTTGATTTAAAAAATCATACATCAGATGTTTTCTAATTTACTCTGTCATGACAGGATACATGGTAAAATAATGTAAAATTATACATATATCCTATACATACTTATACATACATACATACATATATCATATATATATATATATATCAGTTCCATAACTGACTGACTGACATATAACGCACAGACCAAATCCCTGGACCTAAAGGGCTGAAATTTTGCATGGCGATTCTTCTTATTGTGTATGAGTGCTCTAACAAAGATTTTGGAAAATTCTTAGATTTTTTAAATTAAATTTTTAAGCTGTTGTTGTAACTTTTTTTAAGTTTGCATTGAAAATAATAATCTGAGGGTTATAAAATTTATATCACAAGAAAGATCATAAAAATTCTTTTAAATTGAAATCTTTTTCGAATCTTTACCTCCATTGTCTGATTGTTGGTGAATTTTTAAAGATCAATTTTTACAATTTAATTTATTAAATACTGATGGCGTGGTTTTTTTCTTTTTGTCATACTTTAAACTAATATTGCGACACGTGCATAACAACGAAATAGACAAAAAAATAATTTTTTTTCTTGCTAATGCGGCAAATGATTGATCATTATCCATAAAAATATTAAAATACAGTAAAAAATATGTTTTTCAAACTGTACTCTATTAACTGTACTATATTCTTTGGTATGTTCTATTAAATTTAATTTCTATATTTTCTTGATATCCGTTACGATTTTTTATAAATATATATATATATTTTTTTTTACATAAATTGCATACTTTGATCGTTGTATTTATTATAAATAGATATAATTTTTTGACATTAAATGCATGCATTCACCGTTGTATTTAATTTGAATGTACTCCGTAGCGAAGTACGGGTATTCAGCTAGTATACACACACACACACACAAACACACGCATATATATATATATATATATATATATATATATATATATATATATATATATATATCCAGCCCAGACGGTATTCAGTACTTTAAACCTCACTAAAGTTCCATCAAAATTACGCACACCAATGGGATTAATGCGTAAATGGATCATTTACAATCGATTAGGGAATACAATTCTTCCGAATGTCATTTAATATTTTCGTGTAATCGGGCAGTACTAAAAGTCAACAACTTCTTTAATTGAGTAAGTTCCACGGGATTATTTCGTGAGCTACTATTCAAAGATAATGCGAACGTATGACTATAAAACTAGTTAATGATGCACCTGACCGTAATCGAAATGAAGTACCCACCCTTTGTCATGTTAATTACATAATTAACATGATACAGGCTGTTCGAAAACGGAAGGCGAAAATTAAGTTGTATGTGTAAAATCTTCAGGCTGTATCGGGTCATATTAAATGTTAAACCGTTAGAAACATGTTAAATTGTTTAACACAAAGAATCTAATAATACTGAAAGATATATATATATATATATATATATATATATATATATATATATACCCGGTAATCCAAAAGTCAGGACGAACTTTAAAAATGAATAATTTGAAAACGAATAAAGAAAAAAAGATGCGATTTGCACCAAACGGATGGAAAAGAAGCCGGGTTTTGTGTGACAACGAAAAAAAATAGTTATGTTGGTGACCGACAGATGGCACTGTCGGATTTCTGGTATAAGATTATGCAAAGCAACAAACGATATAAAAAGGAGCAACTGCAGCAGGTAATGGTAGTCGAAGCTTATATGCATCGTATTCATGTCCATAGTTGAGAAAGCCCTTTTAGTTAAACTGTATTATAAGAATTTGAAAAGTGCCATTGCGGCATTGCGAGCATATCTCTACATGAAGGGTATGCGAGATAGCAAATGACCAATAACATCTTCTGCATTGAACAAAATGATGAAGAAATTTGAAGCTACAGGTTCTTTGGCTTCACGTCCAAGAATTGGACGCCCCTCAGCAGGCGCTGCTGTTGCCACGACAGTGGAGCAGACGGTGCAATCCATGTCGGCGGTTTCTGCACATGGGGAGTGCAGTACTGGAGAAGTTTCGAGGCAAACAGGAGTGTCGTACGTAAGTGTCTGGAGAGCACTGCGAATAACCCTGAAACGGTATCCCTACAAGTTGCAACATAACCAAGAACTGAAACCTCTTGACTTCGACTCTCGCCAAGATTTTGCGAACTTGGTATTCAATAAGATGGAAGAGCAGCACGACTGGCTTCACACTTTTCCAGTCTGTGCTTTGGACAGATGAAGCGCATTTCACACTCTCTGGCGCTGTTAAAACCCACAATTGTCGAGTGTGGACCACAGAAAATCCACATGCATTTGTTGAGGTACCCTTGCAACAGCCTAAAGTGACAGCCTGGTGTGGCTTCACTGCTGATTTCATAATCGGTCCATTTTTTTTCGAGGTCCAAAGACGGGTTTCAAAACAGTTTCTGTCATTGGTCAGCGATATGCAGCACTTTTACAGAATAACATTATTCCTGAACTGCAAGCGCGACAGGCACTCCAAACAGTCACCTTTATGCAAGATAGAGAACAACTTCATATTGCTCTGCCTGTGGAACTCCTGCTACGCTCAAAATTTGGGGAGGATCGCATTATCAGTCGATGCTTTAATCACGCATGGCCTCCAAGATCTCCCGATATGACACCCTGTGACTTTTGGCTGTGAGGATTCTTGAAGTCAAAAGTGTACCGCGACCAACCGGCATCACTAGCAGCAATGAATGATGCCATCCGCCAAAATGTGTCTACCATAACGAAAGAAATGCTACTCAATGCTGTGAACGGTGTGGTGACTCGTCTCACAGCGGTACTTCTGAATGATGGACAGCACATTGAACATTTACTGTAATTAACTGCCATTAAGCTGACATGTAACTTGTAAACATTTTTTCATTTGTAAATCATCTTTTGGTAAAATAAAAATCTATAGCACCATCTGTTGGTCGCCAACAGAAATATATTTTTTTCTTCGTTGCCACACAAAACCCGGTTTCTTTTCCATCCGTTTGGTGCAAACCGCATCTTTTTTTCTTTATTCGTTTCCGAATTATTCATTTTTAAAGTTCGTCCTGACTTTTGGATCACCTGGTATATATATATATATATATATATATATATATATATATATATATATATATATATATATATATATATATATATATATATATATATATATATATATATATATATATATATATAAATATATATATATATATATATAAATATATATATATATATATATATATATATATATATAAATATATATATATATATATATATATATATATATATATATATATATATATATATATATATTCATATATATATATATATATATATATATATATATATATATTCATATATATATATGTACTAATTCTCCATTTTTATGATTATCCACGGAAAATAACATTTTGACCAATTAACAGAAGTCTTGGGAAACTCGTCAAATTCTACATTTGATTTTTTAAATGTTTCTTATTTTGAGTGTATTTACTTAAAAGGAATGCACATCGCTACATTCACTGAAATTCACAATTATTGCGAGAAATAATATCAACAAAGAAATAATTTTTAATGTAAAATTAATATATCTCCTCAAAATAAATTAAAAATATAATTTGTACTTGAATTTCGTTTTAAACAATCCGTTGACGTAACGAGTGGGGTAAATTTATTGCATTATTTACTCTGAAAAGTTTCTTTAATGATTTCAGTTTCCAGAAACTCTTCCTCATCTGAACATTTCAAGAAACTTACTAACTTTCAGTGTAACCATTTAAAAGAAATGAGCATCATTACATTCATGTAGATTCGCTGTTACCGGTAGAATTATTTTAAGAAAGAATTATATTTTGATTATAAAATTAATATACCTTTGCTAAAAAGGGGTAAATATAGAGATGGCTAAGAGGAGCAATTCGTTGACATTACGACTGAGGAAAACGTACTGCATCCTTTTCAGTTGCTTTACTCTGAAAAATGCCTTACGTGATTTAAAATTCCTCTAACTCACCCTCATTTAAACGTTTCAAGAAACTTAGTCACTTTGAGTGTAACTATTTAAAAGGAATAAACATGTGTACAGTCATGCAAACTATTCAAAAGAAATGAACAGGATTACAGTCTTTAAAATCCATAATTATAGCAAAAATTATGATCGAAAATTATTCTTTTATTATAAATGTAGTATACCTCCTTAAAAAATTATTAATATAGCGCTTAGTTCATTTCCTTCATAAATAATGCGTTCCTATTACGACAGGCGCAGACTTACTGCATCCTTTTTCATTTGTTTTTTGAGGAAATATCCTTTTTCAGTATTTAATTTCCATAACCTCATGCTCATATGAGCATTTCAAGAAACGTTTTGCCACATTTTAACACTATTCCCGAATATATCAATCCAAATGACCAGCATTATTCCAAAAGGGCCGGTTTTATATCCCAAAACTCCCTACCTTACCATGATTCGAAGCTATAACAATGCATACTGTTATGTTACAGCCCCACTATCGCATCGTTTTATTCCGAAAGTGAGTTCGCTATTTCATTTTTAGTCTTTTAGAATAAGTGAAATTCTACGATATATTATATATTCAGTCTTGCAGGGAGTATATTGTTGTATATTCAGACTTCCAGAACTGAACTACTGTTTGCACAAAGTCTCGATTCCAATGATGAAGGCTGTAAAAGTGACGACCAAGGCCACACCTGAGAGTTGCTGCAAAGCAGGGGTACGGGAAATATCGAGGAAAACGCTTAGTTGAGGGGGAATTTTTATGTGTCAGTAAAATAAGTGTGGGAAATGCTCTTTAAAGTAAGAAATGTTAAGAGAAGAGAAAAGGTAACGTCCAATTGCACTATAACTTGTCGTAAATACAACTGTAAACTTCTAAATATGGTTTACAACGATAATTGCCAGTAAGAGAGAGTGGGAGAAAATAATGACGCTATAGGTAAAAGAATAATTGCATTTAAAAAAAATTGGCTATCACATTAAAAATATTATATACCCCTACATAGTTTTTGTTCCCAAACTACACAAAAATCAAGTGAAATTCCGCTCGGTGACTGTAGGATGCAAATCATATTTGGAAATAGCAAATACTAAATTACGTATGGACCATTTATAAAATAATTTCAAGATAAAAAGAACTTTTTATATACGATGCTTTTAAATTTTCTGTTGAATCATATCAACTCGACTATTCTCTGTATTAATAAATACTTTAAACATTTTTTTGATGAATTATCCCATCAACTTGAAAGAAAATGAAGTTAATTGGAAGTTAACTTGCGTTTAACTTTCCGTTCCCTTCCCGGGGGATAAATGGCTGCACCAGTCTACAAAACAAAATTAATTGAAAATGAATTCAATGCTGCTTAAAGATGGCTAAAAGTATTAAAATAATGAATTATCATCGTGTTCTGAGCTATTCTAAAAGTTTCAAATGTCTAGCTAGTCGGGAAGTTAGTTAAAAATCGATTGCAAGATTTCTACTGGACAAACAAACACACAAACAAGAAAGCGAGTTGACAAAAATATGGTAAAAATAGATGAATATGGTTGTTATATAATCAAAAATAGTAGAATTGCACTTGATAAAGTTGAGGGGTTAGTGATGTAACTTGCTTCAGATAATACGATTTTGTAGATTTATTTAATACGATAGACCTAAAAGACCTTTTATGTATAATGAAAGTGGCTTATGAAAAGTATGATCTTAACGAATACATTACGCATACAAAATATATGACATTTTTAAAAATAGTATTTCTGGAAACTTAAGTATATCATCTATTATATTCAATGATTCTAACCATCATCTATTATATAAACAGAAACGTAGAATTCCTATGGACGATGCTTGTTCATCAGCACTCGCTGATATTTTTTTACATTCATATGAGAGCGGTACCATTCTAAACAACGAGTTGTTGTTACCATGTTTTTATTAACTCGCTTTCTTGTTTGTTTGTGTGTGTGTGTGTGTGTGTGTGTTTGTCCGGTACAAATCTTGCAATCGATTTTTAACTAACTTTCCGACTAGCTAGACATATGATACTTTTAGAATAGCTCAGAACATGATGACAATGCATTATTTTAATACTTTCAGCCATCTTTAAGCAGATTGAATTCTTTTTCAGTTAATTTTGTTTTGTAGACTGGTGCAGCCATTTATCGGCCGGGACGGGAACAAAAAGTTAAACGCAAGTTAACTTCCAATTAACTTCATTTTCATTCAAGTTGTTGGGATAATTCATCAAAAATTTTTTAAAAGTATTTATTTATACATAGAATTGTCAAGTTTATATGATTCAACAGAAAATTTAAAAACATGGTATATAAAAAGTTCTTTTTATCTTGTAATAATTTTTCCGTTATGTTGACGATGGTTTGGCGGTATTTTGCAATACTCACCCTATTATAAAAATTGGATTAATATCCAAAATATCTCTTGGTATTTGAAATTTTACATAATATACATGGAAGTATCGATTTTTGGGATGTCAATCTTAAGTGTAATGAGGAGAACATGATATAATATAGGACTTACGATAAACGAGCAAATATACAGTTTTAAGATTAATAGATTGAGAGATTGGTGATCTGCAGTACATGGTCAATTTTCAGGAATGTAATACATAACCACCTGTTAAGATAATTTATATAGTGACCATGAGTTAAAAATGAGTAGTATTTTTTAAGTTTTTAAAGTCATCATTAGAATTCCATTATAAGTATCATTTAATTCAGAACAACACATGCAATTTTTTATGACAAGGGAGGAGTTCAATGAAAGGATTAAGGTAACTTTGTAACTGACTTGGAGCAAGAGGAAATGGAGTAATTAATCGGGAGTTGGTGCGATGAAGTAGAGAGGCTCGTGTGTTGTCTATATTGGGATCGTATTATGTATAGTGCGATGTGTCGGGATTTGGTTTTTCTGTGATGCTTTATTTTGGAGTTTAGCTTTTTTATATTGGATTTTAGTTTTTTATATTGGATATTTTGTCTTTTATCGAGAAGTTTTCGCCATGGGACGCAAAACAAGTTCAACCAGGGAAGAGGGGTCACAACCCCACTCTGGCCATTTTAGTGCATCGCTCCGATTTTATTCTATCTATATAACGTTTTATTCATCTTTATATTAATATATATATATATATATATATATATATATATATATATATATATATATATATATATATATACACTCAAGAGCCAAAACATTATGACCACCCCTACATATTTGCAATGAATTCTCCTGGATGACGTGGAAGGCACATGATCAGGTGGAAGTGGTATTTAACTGCTGCTGGAGAGTCTGAAGAATCATTCTTTCACTTACTTCTGTGTGTGATGGGAAAGGCTGCAGATCTAAGCGACTTTGATAGAGGGCAGATTGTAATGGCTCGAAGGCTCGGAACAAGCATTTCCGAAACTGCACTACTCGTGAGTTTTTCGTGACCTACAGTTGTTAGTACTTATGCAAAGTGGATAAATGACGGTGAAACCAACAGTAGTCGACATGGTGTTGGACGTCCACACGCTATCAAAGAAAAAGGTCGTCGGAGACTGTCTCGCATGGTGAAGAAAAATCGGAGCCAGACAGTGGCTCAGATGACAGCCCAATACAATGCAGGGCCAAGTAGAATAGTATCGCAGCACACTGTTCAGCGGACACTGTTGGATATGGGGCTACGTAGCAAACGTCCCACTCGTGTGCCTTTGCTGACCAAGCGTCATCGCCAACTGCGCCTCCGCTGGGCCCGGAAACATCGTGACTGGTCCATGGATCAGTGGGAGAGAGTTGCCTGGTCAGATGAATCACGGTTTGTCATCCATCACGCCGACGGCCGTGTCAGGATACGCCGTCTTCCAGGCGAACCGTTGCTCCCTCAATGTACAGTAGGTCATACACAGGTTGTGGTAGAGCAGACCATGAATGCTACAGGGTATCTGAACATCATTGCGGACCAGTTGCACCCTTACATGGCCTCTGTTTTTCCAGCTGGAAATGGAATGTTCCAATGGACAACGCCCCGTGTCACAAGGCTAAATTTGTGTTGGAGTGGTTCCAGAAACATGATGCTGAATTCCAGTTAATGTCCTGGCCGCCTAACTCACCGGATCTCAATCCGATAGAACACATTTGGGATGTCATGGGACGGCAGCTCAGAGTTCAAAGACCACCAATTCGAAATATCTCGGAATTGCGTGACCGTTGCTTAAACATCTGGTACAATCTGTTTCCGGCCATCTACCAAGGACTTTTAGCATCCATGCCAAGGCGGGTTAAAGCTGTGTTGCGCGCCAAAGGTGGGCCAACTCATTATTGACAGGTGGTCATAATTTTATGGCTCTTGAATGTGTATATATATATATATATATATATATATATATATATATATATATATATATATAAACAGGGTGTTCCAGTTAAACGTTTCAGATCTTCTACGAGGGGTAGGGTGCATCCTGATGACTCGAAATCATATAGCAATGTGGGGTCGGACATGCTTTCCTGAAGCGGTAGATGGCGCTGCGGTAAAAATTTGAGCGTTCGTGCAGGGAATCGTCATTTCGCACAAAGACTCAGAGTTAGTATGATAGCTAATTATACGAACGCAGCGTTAGCCGACATGCATTTGATGTACGGGGCTGCAGATTGCAGCGGGACAGCCGCTGTAACTACCTAGACGTCATATTTGGCCAACAGTGGATCGCACGTGGTGGTTTCGTGCGTTGACCTGCTCGGTAGCCAGATCTATCATGTCTTGATTTTTATTTATGGGGACATATGAAAACACAGGTTTATGACACCCCCGTTGACAATACTGAGGAGCTAGTTGCAAAAACAGAAGCAGCGGTCGGAGAAATTCGATATGAGCCTGGATTATTCCAGAATATTCGGAATTCCATGCGCCGGAGATGTGAGGTCTGCATTGCAGTCGGCGGAAAAAACTTCGAACCCCTACTTTGACGCCTGTACCTTTTGTTTTTGTACATTTATTAATAAAGCGATTATCCACTTACCGCAACTTTCTTTATGGTTTTCTGTGTACATTACCGCTTCAGGAAAACATTTCCGACCCCACATTGCTATATGATTTCGAGTCGTCAGGATGCACCCTACCTCTCGTAGAAGTTCTGAAACGTTTAACTGGAACACCCTGTGTGTATATATATATATATATATATATATATATATATATATATATATATATATATATATATATATATATATTCCAGAGAAAAGATTAATTTATATGTTTGATTTGTTTTCGTTTTCCTACTATTTCGAATGCATAAATGATTCATTAAAATCCCAAACAATAATAATGAATCAGAAATTATCGCGATTGTAGGCATAACTTCTAAGGACTGTTATTTAAATCTCTTGCTGTTAAAAATAACTTTAGACAGATATTTAAACTTTATTCATTTTCTTCGCAGTGGGGCACGACTTCCTATAATACAACTAAATGTTTTTACGCGTATTAAAATTCCGCGTCAAAATCTCCACAGGAGACATTTCAACAGCTACTATATTTCAGTGAAATAACATGCTTTCATTCTTGCGTGTTTTATTGTATTTTTATTTTATAAATCGTAATAGTCATATTTTTATGCATCACTGCTACGTTATTTGAATAAATGTTAAGAAGGTCAGACTGAAAAAAACTCTACAAAGGAAGTCGCAGTATTATTGAATATTTTCAATATCTTTTAACTTCATTTCCAAGATGTGTTATAAATATTTTGTGAAAGCT
Source organism: Dolomedes plantarius (assembly GCA_907164885.2). Classification (NCBI taxonomy): domain Eukaryota; kingdom Metazoa; phylum Arthropoda; class Arachnida; order Araneae; family Dolomedidae; genus Dolomedes; species Dolomedes plantarius. The sequence continues at coordinate 134,835,703 of OU015496.1, forward strand.
TCGAAGATAGTTTTCGTTCAGAACACATTCAGTTGCGCTATCAAATAGTAAACATTTGTTTGAAAACTGCTCAGCTTTAATAAGGCATAAAATTTTGAAATGAGCAGGAGGTTAAGAGCAAATTTGTAATCAATATATATATATATATATATATATATATATATATAATGGACATAAACCGCGCTAAAATTTGGCCGCCATAGACATGATATTCTAAATTATCATGAACAAGTCCATACAGTCATTACGGGAGTCTGACAGATTTAAACTATTTTATTATGATTGATAGCTATTAATATCTTCAATAGTAAAATTTAGGGATTTTTACACATAGATAATTATGCTACACTGATTGGTTTGTACAGGAGGCCACTTCAAGATGCAATTCATGGTTATGGTTCCTAGAACTTTAATGGATGGGAAAAAATATACCCAACTAACAATTTTTAATAATTTGAGTTCAAAAATATGTCGTGACCTAAACATTTAACTTGTCTCAAATATTTCTGGGAGTTTGAAAATCTCTAATTCTTTACTCATGGTATTATGACATAAATTGATATTTTGCGTGTTTAAGGGTCTCATAAATCACTAGGAGGAATATCAGAGGTATTAAATGACCTAATATTCGTTTAATCAGTGTATTTTGACGCTTAAAAAAAATGGGTAGCATCTCTAAGTACAGCATCTCTAAGTACTGTTAATCATTGTGTATATGTGACTTGTAGTGTTCTGAGAACACCTTCAGGCTATATAACTTATTTTACTTTATAAGCAATTGTTGCGATTGGAAGGAAAAAATTGTGGAAACCACTAATTCAGCGTTCAAATTTTATTTAATCTAAATTAGCTTACATTATATCTGAATTCTGCTAAAGCATTACCTATATGGCAAGCGAAATGTTTTGGGATGACATTCAGGCAATATAACCCACTTTACTTTACGAGCAACTTTTGCGATTAAAAAAAATGTGGTAGCCACTCATTCAATGATTAAACTTTATTTAACATGAAATAGCTTACAGAATCTCAATATACAAATAGAGATTCTGTACACACACACATATATATATATATATATATATATATATATATATATATATATATATATATATATATATATATTTTGTAGGGTTCACGTGTTGCTCAGATGCACATTACTGGTAGCTGCACAGTGCAGGCCAGTCGAAGTGAGTTCGGAGCAGGTGTCTGGTCTATTTAAGTGTCACACGCTGAGTCGGCAAGAGCCCAAGAAGGGAGTGGAGATTTGTACGGTAGTACGTTACGCTAATACTAGATATACGAAAGAGTCGAGAAAAGCTAGATTGAAGGTGATAGCGGTATTTAACTGATAGAGCACGTATTAGTATTTAGCCTAGGTGGCTGCACGATTTCCACAGTAAGTTCAGAGCCCTATGGTTACGGGTATTGCTAGTGAACGTATATTCTGCTTGAAAGGGTTCATTACGACTTTAAAGTTCAGTCTCTTAGTACCGCAAGTTGCGATACTGTTGTGTTATTATTTGAAGCCCCAAGTCGGTCTATTTTAGTCTACCTCTACGTAGAAAATAAAGGAATTATTTATATTTATGCCTATTACTTTATAGTGTGCCTGGACCGTTAGAGGATTCACAGGGTACATAAGAAACAGAACCATATAGTGGCGCCCGAACATTTCGACCGAAAGAAAGGTGAGAGTTCGTACATTGTAAAAAAAATTGGGACTTGTGTTCTATAGTGCTGTGGAGTCCGCAAGAAGAGTGCGAAAGAAGTAGCGATGGTGTATTGTGTTATTCTATGTAGTAAAACTCTGTTTTTTGTCTAAAAGTATAAGATCTACGGCACTAGCATGTCAGCAGAGGAAGTAGCTCAGCTACGCGAACAGTTAGAACAATTAGCATTAAATGGCCAGGAAGGACACCAAACTGGCCAGACTGCAGGGTGGCAGAATTTGGCTAATTTTGTGGCCATGACTGCACCACAAACTTCTTCGTTTTCGGGGGAAGGATCTGTCATTAGATATTTAGAGGCAGGTGAGGAACATTGCGTCAGCTATCTTGCTCCAGACACACAAAAGTTGGTGATTGCAAAAAGAGGGCTGCGGGGAGCGGCTAAGCAATGGTATGGTGTTATTGGGTCCAGTGAGGTCACTACATTTGAGCAGTTTTCTGAAAAGCTAAAGAAAACATTTCCAGAAGTAAGGGATACCGTTAAGTTGGAGCAGGAATTATATGGAGTATGTCAAAAGTCAGACCAAACCGCGTACGGGGTGGTCATTCGGAAATGCGAGTTATTGAAGAAACTCAATGAGAAGCAAACGGAGGAAAGGAAGGTTAAATTAATCACAGATCGATTAAGCCCTAATGTGCACGATTTTTTAGAGATTATTAGGCCGAAATATCTAACAGAGCTAATTGAGGGGGTGATAAAGTACAGCCAAAGACACCCACCGAGTATACGAAAAGCGGTTCCGGACAATGTTGGGGGATTTTATAGAAGGCCACAAATGGATAGAGGGATCCGACAAAGTGGAAATTGGTCATATCCTCCTAGGTATAATCGACCACAGGCCATTACAAACCCTAGATACCCTACCATTCAGAATGAGCGCAATTTAAACTAGGGAGGGGCAACAAGAAGAGGGACTCGTTGTCCAACACAGGTGGAAAAACCCCTAGGAAAGAAATCAAAAGTTTAACATTATGAAATGTTGAGTTACCATATGTGGTTGTGCAGCTGGATCAAATCCCAATTCGAAGTTTATTGGATACCGGGGCTACGAAAAATTTCGTAAGTAAGAAATGGTTTCGTTATACATTTCGGAATAAAACTGTGTATAGAAATAACCAGATCCAGGTTTTTGTCGGCGCAAGGTAAGGATTGCACAGTATGGGGCCAATTTGCAGCCATGGTGCGTATTCAAACGGAAACACTCCATACACATTTTCATATAGTACAGGATCTGCAGGAAGATGTCATTTTGGAGATGGATTTTCTGCAACGGGCTAAAGTAGTTATGGATTTTCCGAGAGAGTCAATTTCCGTGCAAATGAACCAAGAAAGTAAAAAGGGAACGAAACATTTGGATATAAAGTGGGAGGACTCCGTTTTAACCCGTAATCAAAAAGAAAAATTAATGCATGTATTAGAGGGCTTTTCCGAACTTTATTCTGAAAATCCTGGATTGACTCATATTAGTACTCATACAATCGATACGGGCGAAGGTACGCCAATTAAAGGTCGATCACATAGATATGACCAGGTAAAAGAACGGATCATCGAACAACATATTCAGGAGATGCTCAAGCAAAATATTATCAAGCCCATTAATAGCCCCTGGGCAAGTCCAATAGTGCTTTGTAAAGAGAAAGGGGATTTACCGTTAACAAACCTAAAGCATGGAGATTTGCGATTGACTATCGCGCATTAAATAAAGTTACTAAGTTTCCGGCCTACCCGATGCCGCTAATCGAATACATCTTATATAGTTTTAAAGCAGTAAATTATTTAACAACTTTGGACCTGACATCGGGGTATTATCAAGTAGCGGTGAATAAAAGTGACATACCAAAAACGAGCTTCATTTCAAAAAAAAGGGTCGTATGCCTTCGTGAGGATGCCTTTTGGGTTATCGGGAGCCCCCGCAACTTTTCATCGTACGATGGACACAATCCTCAAACCAGTGTTAGGCCAAAATGTATGTGTTTAAATGGATGATATTATTCTATCCTCAGAAGCATTTTAAGAGCATACCGAGTTATTATTGAAGGTATTAACATTGATAAAGGAAAGTGGGCTCACGGTAAATTTGAAGAAGTGTAAATTTGCACGGAAAAAGCTGCAGTATCTTGGGTTCAAAATTACGCAAAATGGGACAGAAGCTGACGATTCAAAAATTCAAGCGGTAAAGGATTTTAAGATTCCGAAATCAGCACGGCAACTTGCATCGTTTTTGGGGCTGTGTTCATATTACAAAACCTTTATCCCATCATTTTCAGAAATACCTGAACCATTGTATACGCTTCGTAGACAATATACTAAATTTTGTTGGTCATCAGAAGCGCAGGACGCTTTTGAGAAATTGAAAAATGCCCTGATTCAAGCCCCAGTACTTGGTCATCCAGGCCCTCAAAAACCATCTATAATACATACGGATAGTTCAGCAGTGGAAATTGGCGCAGTTATGTCACAGAAAGGGCGACCCATTGCATATGTGTCCCGAACGTTAAATGCAGCAGAAAGAAATTATACCACAACAGAACGCGAAATTTTGGCAATTGTGTTTGCTGTGAATAAATTCAAGGGATATTTTACGGAAAGGCCAGTAGTGGTTTATACCGATCATGCAGCACTCACGAAATTATACACGGGAAAAAATTTAACCCCGAGTGTTATTCGCTGGGCACTTAAGCTGCAAGAGTATAATTTAGATATCCAGTTTAAAAGTGGGAAGGAAAATATGGTGGCTGATGCGTTATCCCGCGCACCATATCATACTGAGTCGGGTCAAATTCGATGTTCACTACTCACTACAGCGGTGTTGGACAATCGAGAGAAGTTGGCGACCGAGTTAAAAAGGGATCCAAAGTGTGCAGATATCTACACTTATTTGAAGGATCCGGCCAATTATCGTGCCCCAATAAAATTGAAATTCAAAATCGTACCAAAAACTATGAACTCATCGATGAAATCTTGTTCTATACCCTACATCGAAACGAGTTTGGGGAACTTTGACCAGTGATGCCAGAATCGATGAGAATGGAAATATTACATGACTTGCATGATTTGCCAATTTGTGGCCACATGGGGATCCGAAAAACGTTTGCGCGAGCAAGAGAAGCAGTATATTGGCCTAAATTGAAAGAATGGATCACTCAATATGTTCGAAGCTGCGACACATGTCAAAGAATAAATTATGTGAAACACAAGCCTGCAGAGTACCTCACGAACATTGTAGTGACATTCCCTAATGCTATCGTCGGAGTGGATTTATTGGGCCCATATCCCAGAAGTGCCCATGGAAAGTTTAGGTATTTGTTGGTGATCGCTGATGATTTTTCAAAATGGGTGGAAATTGTACCCCTGCGGCGCGCATCAGCTCAGGCAGTCACAAACGCGTTCATGCATAAATATGTGTTTCAATATTCTGCACCAGTACAATTAATTAGTGACAATGGCCAACAATTTGTAAGTAAGATATTTGAGGATATGTGTGAAAAGTTAAACATAAAGCACTGCAAAATGGTCACATACCGAGCGCAATCTAATATTGCAGAGCGAGTAAAACGAAATATTGTGCGGATGATCGAACTTATATTGAGAAATACCACCAAAATTGAGATAAGTACGTAGGTAGGCTGAAAAGTAATGCACACATGCTTGTAGAGCGCGAACGAAATGACTTTCAAAACAGCGCCAAGTGGCATTTGGAAGTTCCATCCCTCCTCAATACGCATGCGCAGGTTTGAAATCGTTGTGTTCATCCTGTGTATTTTGAAAAGCGGTAGTATGGAGACATGTTCTAGTGCTATGTCAACAGCGAGTTATACAGCGCGCTGTTATCGAATTTTTAACAGCTGAAAAAGTTAGTCCTACTGAGATTTATCGTCATTTAAAGGTTGTTTAAGGTGACGATGCTGTTGATAGGGGTACTGTAAATCGATGGGTAGTAAAATTTCGTGGTTTCGAGCCTGGAAAAGCCATAATCGGTGATGAAACACGCAACGGACGTCCGATCACTGCCACAGACGATGAACATCGCAAACTCGTCGACGATATGATTCAAAATGACCGGCGAATCACTCAAAAGCGTATCGCAAACCATAATGGAGTATCCAAGGAATGTGTCTGCTTCATTATAGAACGATTGGGATACCGTAAAATATGTGCTCGATGGGTACCACGCCGTCTCACAGGCGAGAACAGCGTTGGACTGGAGAGGCTCTGCGAAACCTGAAGTTTGAACCGAATCCACACCACCCTTATTCCCCCGATCTTGCGCCTTGCAATTTTTATTTTTTTCCTCTACTCAAGAGAGACCTAAAGGGTAATCATTACACCTCGGACAATGTGGTGAAGGCAGCTGTCAAGTCGTGGATTCGAGAAAAGTCGGTAGAATTTTTAAGTGAGTGAATGGGAAAACTTGTTACACGTTGGGAGAAATGTGTTAACCTTAACGGTGACTATGTTGAAAAATAAATATATGATTTTGAAGCTTAAGAATTGCACTTTAATGTTCTTTTTGCCCGATCTCGCTATTTCTTTTTGTTCGCGCTCTACAAGCATGTGTGCATTACTTTTCAGCCTACCCTCGTATATTCAAGAATTTACATATGCACTTCGCACGTCTCAGCTCGACTCCACGGGAAAAACACCAGCTGAAGTTTATTTTGGACGAAAATTAATGACACCCTTAGATCGAATGTTTTTTGTACAGAAGAGAGATGCTGAATTTCAAATGAAAGATATAGAACAGTTATTACACGAAACGCGTAAATGGAATGATGCCGCTTGAAAGACCCAAAAGAAATACTATGATACCAAAAGGCGAGAAAATAATGTTCAAGTTAGAGATTGGGTACTCATAGCAACACACCATCTATCTAGTGCTCAAAAGCATTTTGTAAGTAAATTTGCACCAAAGTTTGAGGGCCCAAATCTAGTGCAAAGTTCCCGAACTAACGTTCTGACGATTCAAAAGCACGGAAAGCAGATCTCAGTAAATGTGGATCAGTGTCGAGTGTATATTAATCGATAAACCATGGTGGATTTAGATCAGAAATTAGAACGAAAATCGAAATCTACACGAAGTCCTGAACTCCAGGGTCAAAATGAAGCAGGCCCCTCAAAATCACAAAAGCGTGTTGCAGACACACCGATTGAGAATTTCGAAAAGAAATAGCAGAATCCGCATTTTCAAAATGAACGTAGCCCTCCACAATCATACTTAAAACGGAAACATGAAAACGGAGATCAGACAGCAAAAAAAGTCCAATTTAGAATCCCAGTGCCTCACATAAGGGGAAAACGAAAGTTTTCGAACGGCAATGCAATCCTAGAAAAAAAATGAAAGAAGAAGGAGGGGCCAGCAAAACCCTATTTTTGCACACCCAAATTTAATCTAAGGAATGTGCGACGAGAAACAATTGGCCGGAGAATCCCGACCTGCAGGTATACAGATCAAAGTTCAGGGCCCAGACCAGGACCCCCGAAATCCAGCAGCCATAACACGCAGAAGCAACCGCTTCAGAAAGAACAGCATAGACAATCACAACCAGCGGTGACCTCTCCAGTTGCTCAGAAACGGCAGTTGGCAGACGGTGTATCTGGGCAGTATGAAAAGCAACCACGGTACGAGCTCAGAAAGAGGATGGCGAGGACGCAGGTGGGGACTTTGCAAATTAAACAACGCATTTCGGCGGTTATTCCAGACAATAAACAACACCGAAAAGGTAGAATGATTTCGGGAAAGTCTAGACGGAAGCCTCAAATCAGGAAGGAACGGTTTATGCCACACTCTGATGTTCGATTGACAGCTTGGTTGGATACAGTGCGAACCCGGATGTATGGTGATGTATCAATTTAACATTATTGATTTTGAGATTGCAGCCGGACTTCAGAGTCTTCCAAAATTGAACTTTTTTTGTGAAAATACGTAAATAGTAAAATTAGTTGTAAATATTATTGAATCAAAATTCTTGGTAGTAACGGTTTGGAACATATCTCTGATATTTTGAGTGGTCAGTGCTATGAGTCTATAATGATATATTTGATTTTGTTATACAATCGTAATTCTGATTGGTATGTAATAACTTTTAATGATGGCTTTGTAATAATTTTTGACGTGAGGTATTTTCAAGAAAGTATGTCATGTAGAACTCTGGAATTGTAGTAAGTGAAACTTGTGATAAGAATGCAATTTTATGGCATAAAAATGTAAATTTTTTTTAGTATAGTGTGATTCTATTGCATAAAAATGTAAATTTTTTGGGGAATATAAGCTAATTATGTATTAAAGTTTGACTTGAATGTGTAATATTTCTTGCGAAATATTTGATGTTGGATGCGTATTTCGAATTGTAATAATTAAGGTTAAACACGTGTCGTCACTAAGCTGTAATCTCCCTGACGGGCCTCTCTCAGAGCGACCAAGGTCGCACGGAGGAATTCGCAATTGAACCTCGGAGGAAAAACATGGTCGCTTAAATTGTAAATCCCTAACGGATCTCCGACACATGCCGACACATTGAACTAACTAATTAATCCCTAACAATACTTGCAAGCGTTACACATTCCACGCACAAACAGATTGCTTTAGTATTGTAAATAAATATATAGATTGTTTTCTAGTGTATTTGTATATGATGTATTAGAGAGTCTAGATATTTAGTATCCATGGCATTCAGTTAGAAATACTTAGAAATTGAAATTGTGGTTTTAGAATGTTTAAGATTGCATGTGGATTATATGTTGGTACGTGAATAAGATTACTATAAAACTTGTATTTTGGACGTCTTAACGGGATTCCAGTCAGTCAGACATGAGTGTAGCTCTACGTTTAAATTAGATTTTCTGTTTAAGTGGACGGAGGTATACTTGCAATTGAGGGATGCCAGGAGGAGGAAGTTCTGGCTACAGAATGAGATGGACCCACCAGCAATGGCCATGGGGCCATTGCTGGTGGCCCCATGGCCATTGGGCCATCACCAGGAAAATTGGCCATCACCAGGAAGTTCTCCTTCCGGGTGAAACACTCATCGGCCAGTGTAGAACGGCAGTAATCAGAAACTTCTCACACTCTAGACTAGACGAAACACCAGGGCGCCTCCATCCCAAGGCCAACAAAAAAGCTGACTGTGAGCCATTGCTGATAAGAACAGAAATGTTGAATAGTCGGTGAATTTGGAATGAGTTGCCGAAAATAGGGTATTCCTGGAGCTAAAGAATTAAGAAGCATCAACTACGAACAAATAATGGGAGTGGTACAATAAAGCGAAACCAGGCTAAAAAAGAGAGACCAAAAATACGAGACCGTGCATCTCAAATGTTCTGTTCATTGTTTTATTAGAGTGTCATTCAAGCTCAATCCAGACATTTATATTTCAGGTTCAGTTATTATGAAAAAAAGATCGATCCGATAAATTAATGTAAAGCTGCGATATTCTGAACGAGTATTGCGGGAAATCGATGGATCGAGGAACGATCCATGCGGTCTTTTTTGCTTGATTTCTATGGAATTTAACATCTAAACGGGGACAGTTTAGGCCACTTTAACATCTAAACGGGGACAGTTTAGGCCATATAGTTGGTTTCTAGGTAAAGTAAAAAGGCTATGCGTGATGAGGCAACTTACAATGCCATCCATCGGCAAATTTTGAAATTAGCGTTTTTATCTCAAAAACGGTAAGAGATACGTTCAAAAGTCAGTTATAAAGTTGTTCAGCATCATCAATTTAGTAAGAAAAGACACATTACGTACATTGCTACTCAAAACAGAATGTAAATAATGAACATTTGTTTGTGAGCGATTTTCAACACTATGGCGTCGTTGCACCAATGTGCAGCGAGAAATTCAGTACAGAGTGTAAATGTGTATAGTGGCTAATTGAGAGCATTTTCAGTAACATAAATAAATGATCCTGAAGATATGAAAGTGTCTCAGTCTCTTTCTTCCACTCTTTATCACAAGACAATTTTCGAAATCGTAACCAAGCAAATGTTCATTTTCTACATTTTGTTTTAGGTATTAATTTGCGCAAGGTATCTTTTCTCACTAAATCGATGATGATGAACAGCTTTGTAATTAACATTTTCCCGTATCTTGTACCGTTTTTGAGATAAAAACGCTAAATCCAAAAGTTGCCAATAGATGGCATTGTAGGTTGTCTCATCGAGTAACACATAGCCTTTTTTACTATGCCTAGACACCAACTTTATGGCCTAAGCTGTCACCGTTTAAAAGTTAAGGGGGGTGTAATATATACAGGTGGGAACCCTGTATAATGCTAAAGTAGTGCTTACATGTCACGCGTAATGTTCCGAAATTACATTAAGACCACATTACCCACTTAAATTTACTAGTAAATGTTACATTCCGGTATTATAAGGTAGTTGTAAAATGAGTATTTTATATTTAATTTAAATATTACAGACTTTGTGCTCTGGTAACATTACTTAAAGACATTATTTCAGTTAAAACTTTTATCGCAAAGTCACGGGCTTTAAAAACACTGAAAAACTATCCATCAGACTGGATATATGGTGTAACTAAAAAATATGATTATTACATCCAATTTATTTGTCATTCCAAAAACCATCAGATAGGAAGAGGTAAAAACATTGTGGCGTTTCATGACTTTTATATTTTGATGTAACATCGCTAAATTATATTTTTACTGTTTTAGGACATGAATGATTATATTTATAATAACGCGTAAATATGTGATGCTTTAACATAAAATTCCGCATTTATACCGGCAAATGAATATTTATAAATGCAACACAGTATAATGTTATTTTTGATTATTAGAACTATATGACATGACTGAATGGTATTTATATTGTCTTAGGACAATAATAATAATGTTTATCTTTATAACAATACGTAAATATATGATCGTAAATATAAAATTCAGTATTTATGTCTGTAAATTAAAATATATAGTAACACCATGCAATTTTTTCTTTAACTATCAGAAATACATAACATGATTGGTTGGTAATTTTGTTGTTTTAGGAAACAAGAAATTGTTATATTTAAAATAATACGTAAATATCTCACGCATTAACTTAAAAATGCAGCATTTATGCCTGAACATGAATATTTAAAATAGTAGCGCCGTATAATGCCATCTTTAATTATCAGAACTATGACTGAATGATAATTTTATTGTCTCAGAAAACTAATAATGATTATCATTAAATCATTACGTAAATATGGTGCTATAACTTTTTAAAAATTAAAATATTTCCAACTGACGTAAATTACTGGAAATTTTTCCATCGCATATACGCACCTTTAAAACAACATTTAGAAATGAATACCCCTTTTCACTAAAATAAAGCCATCTATGCTATATGATAATAAATATTCATGAAATGATATGACTTCAAGTGATAACCATCGCAAGCAGATAGCTGTAAAATGACGAAGTTCAAACTTCACGAAAATGGATTTGAAGAACTAATTATTTTGCATTTTCTTTTTTGAAACAACATTTCAGACATTTTGAAACAACATTTCATCAACATTTCTTTTTTGAAACAACATTATTTGGTCAGGTAAAAAAAAACGAAAAAAACAATTCTTCTATTCACTTAACAAGTAGAAATTCCATCTAGAGGAAGAGAACCTCGCACAATGGGTTTTAAATACTCAATGATAAGCCAAAGACAAACACCTACCTCGTTTAATCAAGCTTTCAACACCACAGGCAATCCACATTCACTGTCACCGAAACTAATTTACCCCCTAATTTTCCCTATATAGATAACTATGCTTGTATGTTTGTATATCTACCTATCTCTCTCTCTAATATATATATATATATATATATATATATATATATATATATATATATATATATATAATATATATATATATATATATATATGTTGCTTGGTACAAGAAGTGCCCGAGTCAGTTTTCTCAAAGATGATTTTGTTTGCTTATGTCTCAACTTCACGTAACAGAAGTCGAGGACATTAATTATTTTCCACTTTCTTTTCAGCTCAGCACTGAATCAACGGATCAGGTCGTTAGACCGGGAAAGAAAAAAACAAAAACAATTCTGCTATTCACGTAACAGGTAGAATTTCCCCTAGAGAAAAAGGACACAATGAATTTTAAAAACCCGATGATAAGCCAAAGACAAACACCTACCTCGTTTTATCGACCTTTCAACCCCACAGGCAATCTACACTCCCTGTCACCGAAACTAATTCACCCCCTTACTCTCTCTTCTTCCCTCCGCGCGCTCTTCTTTCTGTCAAAATTAGCTCATAAAGGAAAACTATTAAAATGGTAATTGGGTAACACGTACCTTCCATTCCTATCTTAATAATCTCTGACACTCCTGCCCTCTTCAACACCTTATAAAGGTTATTAAGATACACGCGATATTTTGTTTTTTTAATGTTTTTTTTTTCCTTCTTCTCACTCACAGTTGCGTGCTTGTATTCATTAGAACCGTTTTCGAGCCGGGGTTTCTTTAATATTTTTACAGCCCGGTGGAGAGTAGGGTGACCGTTAATTAAAAACAAGGGACCACTTAGTTCGTTATTTTTAATTACTGTTACCCTATCTGTAGACGGAGGTGATTAGAGTTGAGTCGACGTCACATGGTAGCTTCGGAAGACGAGAAATGTGTTACTAAGGGGTGCAACAGAGTAAAATATATCTCTACTATAATAGTCACATATATATATATATATATATATATATATATATATATATATATATATATATATATATATATATATATATATATATATATATATATATGTGACTATTATAGTAGAGATATATTTTACTCTGTTGCACCCCTTAGTAACACATTTCTCGTCTTCCGAAGCATATTCCGATATATATATATATATATATATATATATATATATATATATATATATATATATATATATATATATATATATATATATACAGTAGTACATCGGTACTCGCCGTTAATTGGATCCAAAAGGTACGAGTACCGAGTGAATTTTTCCTATATGGAGTAATGCAAATTGAATTAATTCGTTCCTGAAAACCATAAAATCTCATTTTTCTAGAGCCAGGTGAGGCCGGAATGGCTAGGGCGCTGGTATTCGGCTCAGATCCTGTGGGTTCGAGTCCCACTTTTGGCATGGTTGTTTGTAGCCATTCGGAATCGGCTTTAAACTGTAAGTTCCGGTCTAATTAGCCCTCATGTAGCAACAACTGGACCGCAGCGCTCCATACCAAACCAAACCAAACCCATTTTACAGAGGAACTTATAAATTGATAGGGTTTGTTTTACAAAATCTTTAAACTAGGCAGACTTAATTAAATGACATAATTATAAATATATATATTCCTATATATATATATATATATATATATATATATATATATATATTCGTGAAATCTATGAAGTGATAATCTCAGTTAACATGAAACTTTTGAAATATGACTCTATGAAAGGCATATGATATATGACTGAAATATTTCATAAATAGCATGTTTTATATTTAACCCGTTAACTCCCAGCGTCCTCATTTGAGGACAGTGTATAAAAGAGTGCATAGAATCTATATATTTTTCGGAAACGATTGTTTATTTTGCATGATGGTAGACGGCACTACCACAAAACATCCCACAAACGAACTTGTATCTGGGGTTGTAAAGAGCTGCATGATATCGATCACCGTTTCATGTTTTTTCATGTGTCACGCTTGCATTTGCTTTCTGTCTAGCTACATTGGCTAAAGTAAGGGAAGACATTTTATTTTTACTAGTATATCAAATTAGAGTACTATGTAAACGTACAACAGAAAATTAATTTGTTTTGAAAAAAATTTCGTTTTCAAAAATGGCGTCCAATTTTGCCGTCCTCAATTGAGGACGGTGGGCGTTGCAGCCAACTTTTATACAAAATTCAAGAGTCATTACAATTTTGGAATTTTTTCGTGTAATATTTGTATTAAAAATTCGTTCAACTTTTATATGGTAATTAGCCATACTATTTATATTAGCCGTACTATTTTATATGGTATTAGCCATACTATTTTATATGGTAATTAGCCATGACGTAGATGAACTAACTGATGAAGAGGATTTTGAAGATGAAAGTACAGCTTTAGCTGAAGTACGTGATATTGGAGAAACAGCTGAAATCGAAATTTCTGAAGATCCAAATTCAGATGATAACAGTGATTTTGATGAAAATTATGCTGTTCCGCCTCCTTGAAAAAAAAGTGTAAAGAAAAACAGAAAAAAATGGATATTGTTGTAATTTTTCTGTATATGGATGCAAAACTAGTTCAAAGACTAAGCAAACTCTCCCTTTGGGAAGTCAAGTTGAATAAGATATGCTGTCTATTGCTCAGAATCCATTAAAGCATGTAGTATTTTTTGATAACTTTTTCAACAGTTACCAGTTGTTAGTGATGTTGAAAGAATCTGGATTTCGTGCTTGTGGCACTATAAGAGACAACAGAATGGCAGGATGTCCTCTGAAATCTCGGAAAGAAATAGAAAAAGAACCAAGAGGGTTTTACGAGCATAAATTTGATAAGGAAAATGAAATTTTAATAGTCAAATGGAACGACAATAAGTCTGTTACTTTGGCAAAAAATTATGAGCAGATTTATCGTGTGAGACAAACACTGCGTTGGTGTAAAGGGGAGAAAGACAGACTTTCTGTTCCACAGCCAAACATAATCCACTCATACGACACATTTATGGGTAGTGTTGACCAACATGATTGGTATTTAGAAAAACATTCAATATCCATTTCGGAAAAAATTGTATTGGTCTTTATTTACAAGAATGAACGACATGGCTGTTGTAAATACCTATATATTGTATAAATCTGTCCATAAAAATGTGAAAAACAAGCTTTTATCTATAAAAGATTTTCGACGAATAATAGGAGTAACTTACTTGAAAAAAGGAGTTACAAACCATTCAGCGAGAGGTCGTCACCATCCTCTTTGGCTGTAAATGTTGACAGTGTTCGCTATGATCTCGTAGGACATACTATTTTGAAACGAGACAAACAAAGACGTTGTCAGCTGAAAAATTGTGCGTCAAAACGACGCACATTCTGTGAAAAGTGTAATGTAACATTGTGCATTCTTGTTTTCCTAAATATCATACCAAATTCTAGAATAAGTTCATATTTTATGTAAATTTTTACGTATTTTGTTTATGTATGTTATATATGCGTTTTGTTTATGTATCTTATGTATGCGTTTTGTTTATGTATTTTATGTATGCGTTTAGTTTATGTATCTTATATGTGCATCTTGTTTTCCGTCATTCTAAATAAAAATTGTCCTTTTTATCAACTGTTATGCTTCACTCAAAACTAAACATTATAGCGTTAAATATTACTCTGTTTGAGATAAATTGTCATTAAATGATAAATAAATGTTAAGTAAATAACAGTTTAAAATGAATTTTATCTTAAAATTTAATAAAATACTGTAACTAGTCCGTTTTTACATACTATTACTTGTTGTTTTCGAATTTGCTCACTTCACTGAATTTCTTGATTTTTTTTCACCGCAACGCCCAGCGTCCTCAAATGAGGACGGGCTATAATTTTAAATCTAAATCACAAATTGATTGAATTTTAGATTTTTTGTACTCAGGGGGTCGTAATTACATAGATTTGAGAAAATTATGAAAATATTTCGAGCAGAAATAATTCGGGCGTTAAATTATTGGGGTGGGGTTAAATGGGTTAAATTATTTATTTGTTACCCATAAAGTATTTTATATATAGAGATATCTTTAGAGAAGCTATTTTAAAGATGCTTGAAAATATATTGAAAGTTTTCAATATGAAAAATGCTTCATAGACTACACAGAGAATATTTATAAAATCTGAACTTTTGTAATATTCTTAGACTGGAATTTGTTTTCTCTATTACCATGCTTTTACAATTGATCCGAATGAGGCCAGCTTTATGGGTTCTGACATTATTCTTTTAATCATTACGCGACAAGAAAGAGTAATTTTCAGTTGGATACAACATATGTTCATTTTTATGTGTGAAAGTTATAAAATATATAAAATTAATATTTATATCCTGGGAATAAACTGCGTCTTATTTTCTAACTTCTTAAAAGAGACGTTCAAATGAAATAAGAAGCTTTGTACATATTAATCTAATATTACTCTGAATCGTTTCAGCAAAAATTTATCGGGAGAATGAATCGTTTATGTGTATGTAAATTTATTGTTTAAAAGAATGCTTCATATGATGCTAATAATACTCTGATCCACACTTTGTGTACATGAGATCAACATGAATTGATGAGGCTGGAGTTTTGATATCCACTCTCCCTGTCACTTCAGAAATCATAACCATCAACCCATTTTTACCTTTATCTAATGAAATTTCTCTGTAGTAGCTCAAAAAGTGTATCTAGCGTATAAGTGTTCAATGACTATATGGCATTTCATAGAGATTCAATTTTTAATACCCTAACCAAATTTTTGAGTACATAAAATAAATAAGCACTAATGAATCTTTTTAAAACCACTCCCCCCCCTCTGTCCTGTCCCCATAGAAATCGTAAATTCCAACGCATTCTCATCATTTACTGTTAAAATATTCTCATATAAGTACTCTACGTCTACATGCTATTTTTCATAGATTCGTTTATTATACTCCATTAAAATTCATTTATAATAGTCTAGAGATCAATTTATAATACTGTAACCAATATTTTGAGTACATCATATCAACATGCCCTGATAATGCTTTTTTGAAATCCACTCTCTTTGAATCGTAAATATCAACGCATTTTCTTCTTTAACTGATAAAATCTGCTTATATAAATTTTTGTCGACTGCATGTTATTTTACAGAGATCCATTTACTTATACTCTAAAGGTTTATTTTTAATACTGGAATCAATATTTTCAGCACATCAAACGAACTAGCATTGATCTTGGAGTTTGAAAACCACTCCAATCTGTCACTTTAGAAATCATAAATACCCGCATATTTTCACTATCAGCAGGTAAAATCTGTTCATATAAGTTCTCAACGACTACACGTTGTTTTACATGTATTCACTTACTAATACTTTGTATATTTATTTTTAACACTCTTATGAATATTTTCAGTACATGTATAAAACAACATGCATTGATGATGCTTTTTGAAACCCACTCAATCCCTGTCACTTCAGAGATCACAAATATAAACGCATTTTCACCTTTAGCTGATAAAATCTACTCATATCTACGCATTCATAAAATCTACGCATTCATTTATAAATACTCTATACTTTCATTTACAATTATCTAATCAATATTTTGAGAACATCGAATCATCATGCATTGATGATGCTTTTTGAAACCCACTCCTACCCCATCCACTTCCCCTGTCACTACAGAAATCGTAAATACCAACGCATTTTCACCTTTAGCTGATAAAATCTACTCATATAAGTTCTCGACTACTTGCACGTTATTTTACACACATTCATTTATTACCGCGCTTTCCAAATAACTGAAGTTTCTAAAGGCACTCCCCGCTCGATATCCAAAGACACCAGAGAGAAAGGTTAGATATCATTGCGCATCAACGAATCACTGAATAATTTTGAAGTTTCACTCAACACTTTACGATAAACTTTACGCTTCATTTTAGGGACTCCTCTGCGCTTCAGTGAATATTCCGCTAAATGTAGGTTTAGGAGCTTTTGGCAAAGTGTGCATTATTTATCTCTCTCTTTAGGTGAATGTCTAACTGTTTCCTCACACAAGAATTAGACAAAACTTTTTTTAAATCTCAATTTGGGAGGATTAGAAACTTTTGAAAAAGGCAGGTTCTTTTTTCGTTAAGTTTCTCCGTTTCAAAAAAAAAACATATAATCTGAGGATTAGAGCGAATAAGAGTTTAAAATCAGTGTTCCAAAAATTCTCTTAAAGTTGAAACTCGCTTTTTACTACTTTCCTTCCTTCCTAGGGATAATTAGTGAAGCTTAAAGTCATAAATTGTTTGAAATAAAATTCACCGAAGACAATAGTAAATACCGGTCCGAAATATTTCAAACTCGGTATTTTTATTTGGTTCAGGTCTAAACTTCGGCATTTGCGTAAATGATTTCCATTATCGAGTATTTAAATTATAAAAAGTCAGAAAACATACATTAAAGAATATTTTTGCTTGTTAATTTTCTCTGAAATAATCTAAAATCTCATTATCACAATGCTAGAGAATGCATATTTGTTTTCTATTAATACGAGTATCATTTTAAGAAAATGTTTTATGTTTGGAATTGTAATGTCTGAAAATAACTGCAAACATCTATTTAATTGCCGTATTCTGTCACGTTTTGTCTTACGTAGGATGTATTGTGAAACATATAATAAATACATATTTGTTTTGTGTTAATATTTTAACCCATTAGTGCCTTGCGTCCTTTTAAAAGGACGCTTACATAATAAGCTCTAAATCACTGAATATTTTTTTCGATCCAAATAGCAGAATATCATGATAAAATGTTGTATTTGTTATTATCCAACAGTTGGCAGCACTACATTAATGTTGTATTTCTGCTCTGAAGGTCTAAATTCAGATTTAGTCATTTTTTAGCTTTTCAAAAGGGCGTCACGCAAAAAGTAAGTTTATTTTATTGTTTTTCAATGTTACGAAAATATTTTATGATGTTATCACAGTCAATACTATTCTTTTAAATACGTATTTTTCAAAATTGTTAAAATTATTTTTTAACACTGTTATATTTTCTTTTGAGTAGCGTTCTATATATAGGACACTAGGCACGAATGGGTACATGTTTTTCTGACCTGTTCCGCTATACGAATGCGTCTTTTTTTTCAATTTATGATGTTTTATTACCATAGAGAAAAGGAAATGCTATTTATTTTCAGAAAAATGATGCTATAAATTATTTTTATAAATAAATATTATTGAGTATTCCTTATTTATGAAAATAATTTTAAAATAAATGTTCTGTTGACTAAGGAATAATTAAAAAAAATTATTATTTAAGAGAAATATTAGCCTCTTGATAATGTAATGAGCGTATTAACAAATTAGCCTCTCAAATACAAAAATTTTAATCAAAGGATGTTTTCTGTATTTAGTGATTTTAAAAAATAAAGAAAAATTACGAAGTACATAAGTAATTGTCTGGATTTTTTTAAAATATGTGTATTTTAAATGTGTATAATTTAATAAATTTTAAGATTTTTGTCTTTTAATCCAAATTATATTTGATCTAAATATACTGAAATGAACAATCGATAAGTTTTAAAGCTCTTATTTATATTTTTGTTTTTATTTTAAGTTTGACTGTGGAGACGCATTACCTTTAATGGCAGAGTTTTCTGATAATGATACATTCCATGAAGCGGATATTTATTTAGACCCACCATCTAATAAAGTTACCGATGACTGGCACTATACGGGTTAATAGAACTGAAAAATGTCCACTTGGAGATGTTAAATCTGTTAAAAAGAAGAGTAGAGGAAGTTTTGATTTTCAGAACAGTAAAAATTTGAAAGTTTTTCGGTGGAATAACAATACTGTCGTTACTTTGGCGTCTAACCATTATGGTATTGAGCCTGTAGCTCAGGAACAAACGCTGGTCGAATATTGATAAAAGATTTGTAGAGATTGACCAACAGTATATTGTGTCTCATTATAATAAATTTATGGGAGGCACCGATCAAATGGGTCAAAATCTTGCACAATACCGGTGTTCCATACGGCCTAAAAAATGGTGGTGGCCACTGTTTTTGTTTAGCTTAGAAGCATCAATCCAAAATGCTTTGCTACTGTACAGATTATGCCCTTCTAATGACAGTAACACAATGAATCTCCTCCAATTTAGAAGAGAAATCTGTCAGACATATTTTTCTAAGTACAGTAAGAGACAAAATAACAGTCTGGCTGCTAGGAAACCAAAAAAAACTTTCAAAAAGAGTGTCTGGTGATGTCCGGTATGATAATTTAATCGTTGAGTCGACGGAAAAGATAATTTAATCTTTGTGAATCCAAAACAGATAAGATGCGTCTACTGTGGCAAAAAATCCTCAAGAAAATGCAATAAATGTTTAGTTGGATTGCATGATAAATGCTTTGAAATATTTCGCATAAAATAGCTTGTATATAACTTGTGTAAAAAAAAATTATGAATAGCTTTTTTCATTATTTTGTATTTTAATAAGCCCTTTTTATATCTAAATTTAAATATAAAAGTGTGCGAAATTTATCATAAGACATTGTTTATTAAATTTGTGCCTTTTAAGCTATTATTTTTTATATTTTCAGCTTTTTAAATTGTTTCGATTTATTTTAAATGATTAAAATACAGTTTAAATTCCTTGTGTTTATTTTATTATGCATTTTTCCGCAGAGTTCTATTTGTTTCATGCGGTTATTTATCTAAAAACGACATTAAAAGGAATGGTTTTAGAAAATCTAAGGGTTGAAGTGTTTGTGTAAAACCTGTACCCTCCCGTGCCTAGCGTCATTTCTATAGGACGGTAACATTATTTTGAATAAAAATTAAAATTTTAATGCAGGAATTTTTTTATTATTTTTTCAGTTCAATTTCAACCTGTACAAACATAATATTTAAAGAAAATTAAAGAATTCGATGTTGGGCATTAATGGGTTAAGAAAGGTTTTTATGTTTGGAATTTAAATGTTTGCAAATAACTGCAAAATTTTATTTAATGGTAGTGTTCTGTCAAGCTTTGCTTCATGTAGTATGAATTGCGAAACAGATAGTGAATACATATTTGTTGTCTCTTTATATCATTTTGAGAAAGTGGAATTTTAATATTTGCATATATCTTCAAAATTTATTTGATTGTAGTATTCTGTACTTTATTTGATTGTAGTATTCTGTCAATCTTTGCCTTAAGTAGTATTAATTGGGAAACAAATATCGGATGCATATTTGTTGTCTCTTAATATCATTTTGAGAAAGTGCAATTTTTATGTTTGCATATATCTGCAAAATTTTATTGAATTTCAGTATTCTGTCAACCTTTGCCGTGTGTATGTGCTATGTGTCGCAATTCATATTACGTTTCGTAGTATGAATTATGAAACAGATAGTGAATACATATTTGATTCCTCTTAAAAGAATTTTAAGAAAGGGGTATTTTAATGTTCGCATATATCTGCAAAAGTTATTTAATTTCTGCATTCTGTAAAGTTAGTATGAATTGCAAAGCTTGGGTTCAACGTATAGAAACGTTGAGCTTGATACGTATATTGAGAAGTTGATTATTTATAGCGTTTATAGTCATAAATATAACTTATTTAGAAAGAAAAAAGACAATAATATTGAATTATTTCAAATTTAAATTAAAATAGATAAATATTTAATCCAAAAATCAACATAACTTTATTGCGTAAGGATAACTTAATGTATATTTGTAGTAAAATAAGTATATTTAGGCGTTATATAAAGAAATTTGTGTAATTTTAGTAATTTATACGTTTATTCTCCAAAAAGGGAATATAATGCAACTACACAAATAATTTTTAAATCAGTTCAAGAATTAAAATGCTACAAGATACCATATTAATTTAAATTTTGATGAGATATTTAGGACCTACTTTACACAAACCAGGAAATATTAATAACTCTTTAAACGTCACATTTAACTGCACAAAACGCTAGGTATAGAGTATACTATATTGTCAAGAAATCCTCTAAGGACCCTGAAGAGGAAACACTGGAATTAATGCACAAATTGTGTTCAGATTTTCTTAACATCATCTTCATAAAAATTCCAAGTATGTAAATTTTACAAGAAGATTCAACTCAGTGTGGGCATGAAATAATGCATATTTATATATACGTATTTTTCAGACCACAATACACAGCTTTTTATATAGAAAAATTGATTTCATATTAGAATGCGCCTTATGGTATATATATATAATATATATATATATATATATATATATATATATATATATATATATATATATATATATATATATATATATATATATATATATATAATATATATATATATATATATATATATATATATATATATATATATATATATATATATATATATATATATATATATAATATATATATATGTATATATATATATATATATATATGTATTTATATATATATATATATATATATATATATATATATATATATATATATATATATATATATATATATATATATATATATATATATAATATATATATATGTATATATATATATATATATGTATTTATATATATATATATATATATATATATATATATATATATATATATATATATATATATATATATATATATATATATATATATATATATATATATGTATATATATATATATATATATATATATGTCACGGTGCTTACATCGCATACCCATTATCTAATAAATTAATCAGAACGCAGTCAACAAAGTAGGCCTGTGGCAAAGAACTACGACTTAAGACATTTAAAAACTTTATTAATTAACATTAATTAAAATCCCAATCAACCCAGCTAAATGGCCATCTGCCATCAAACTCTCAGCCCCCCCCCCCCCTGGCAGGCGAGTCCGCAGCAAATGGCTATCCTCCCAAATCTAAGTCTTTGTACTCTTCATGCGTTACGCTAAAGCTTTGGCGTGAAAAACATCTCCCGATGATATGGCGTCACTGGTGACTCAGCCATCACGCGCCTTTGAATTTTCGAGATTGCATGAGTCCCAGCGCGTGGGAGCAATTAATTATCGATGACCATGAACTCTTCCCTGCAAAAAACAACCTTCTTCCTAAATTGGAAAAAGCTAGAATTTCAAATAGTAAATTACCGTTTGACGTTAATTTGCCTAATATTAACCCTAATTAATATAGTTAAATATAGTTTACGATATTGTGTGTCAATAATCTCCGCTATAACTGCAATAACGGTAAAAAATGAATTAAAATTTTTACCACCTTTATCTATGGAAAAATTATTTTCATAGAAATTATATTTAGAACTGACTGTGCATACTTAATATGAATCTTGTAAATGGAATGCAAAACTTTATCTTCAATCGTCAGTTCTATGAGTCAAGAGAAAATAAATGATTGAAGTTGGAATTTCAGAAAATGTCACTTAATCATCGTCAACATAACAATGTGATATTATCGGTAATTCCAACTGCAATATCTCTAACAATTGTTTTATCTTCAAGCATTAAAACTCCTTTGATTTCGATATAAAAGTTTTCTTCTAAATTAGAATTCTTGTAAATTCTCAAATTAGGGGAGATTTACTGGAGGAGTTTAAAGGCCATAGATGAATTGGAACTTTATCTCTTTTCAGGACAATCTGTTCAGTTCATTCATGAATTTGGGTCATAAATTTAAAGTACTCGTTAAGTTGCAAGAGTCTTTAATTATTGGAATACTTAACGGAAGATTTCCACTTTCTATTGAGTTTTATGCTGACAACTGGAAAAGTTTGAGAAACATTTATTTTAATATTTTTCATCGCATAATTAGCATCATAACTTTCTTTTGTACATTTAATTGCGTATTAAATGTCAATCTAGTTATATTTAAGCATTCTACAAATCGATGTTGAAGATGAATGCCACATTTACACACGAGCCATAGCAAATGGTTGGAAGTGGTAAGCGAAAATATATGGCAAAATGCACAAAAATGGATATTAATATTTCAACAATGATAATATATTAATAATCAACATTTACACTCAAGTCATTTTAAAAGGTTGCAAGTGATGAGAGAAAATATATACTAAAGTGCACAGAAATATATATACAAAATTTGAAGATGAATGCCACATTTGTACACGATAACCACATTTGCACACTTCAAACGATGGCAAATGATCAAAGAAAATATATACTAAAAGGCACCAAAATATATTAATATATCAACAATGATAGTACATTAATAATCAACATTGAAGATAAATACCACATTTGCCCATGAGTCATTACAAATGCTTGCAAATAGGGAGCGAAACCTATACTAAAATGCACAAAAATATACAAATATATAAACAGTATTAAAATATTACAGATCAACATTGAACACGAATATCGCATTTAAACACCAGCCAATTTAAATCACGGCAAATGATGACCGAAAATATATGTAAAAATACACAAAACACATTTTAATGTACTTTAACGTATTAACGATTATTTAATGCAGTTTCCTACCTTTAAAGAAGCATATTGGAGAGTCAAACTCAAATTAACTGGATCATCAACCTTTGTTTGTTTCTTCGTATAATATTTCGTACGAAATCCTGATTTCATGTGTCTCTATATAAAGTAATATCCTTTAGAGCAGTTTTATCTGGGGTTCGTGGACAACATTTTGTATTAAATAAATACAGAACAAATATTTATTAATTCTATATGAGTAATTCAAATATAAAAGTAATATCTACAGATTTTGATGTAGTATGTTGTTTAGAATCAAATTTATTAACAGGTTGGTGGATGTCAGGTAAAAATATTTAAATTAAAAAAGATTCATGTGTGTGTGTATGTATACACTGGTGGCCATTAAAATTGCAATACCATGAAGGAGGGATGATACAAACGTCAAATTTGCATCAAACGAAGAAGATGCTGGGATATGCATATGCTTAGCATTTAAGCGCAATCCAATGACGCAAGAGGGGGAAACTGTATCTCAAACTCTGTATAAAAGGGAAATTATGCAGCTGGTTTCTCATTCGGAAATCATTTGAATGTTGGATGTTTGTGAGTAGATCGTGTTATGCCTCTTATAAGAAGGAGAAACGACTACCAGCACGTGTCGAAATTCGATTAACAGCAGGATCAGGGTGTATCAAGAGTGCTGTTTATCGTTCCACGATATTGCTATTCACATTAGTCGGAATCCATCGACTGTCATGTGAATATGGAATCGATGGGTTCAGAAGGGTCATATTGAACGCTATGCAGGACCTCAACGGCCTCCCGCCACTAACGCTAGAGATATGTTGTCAGGTCGGCCTTGCAGGATCGCACAGCCATGTAACGGACCTTCAGTCAGGAAATGGACTTGTTTGCAGCACATCAAGTATCCGCACGGACAGTGCGACGACGTCTGGAGCAGCACGGACTGTCTGCACGGCGACCATTGTTGCGTCATCTTTTGACACTGCAGCATAGAGACGCGCGGCGATAGTGATGCACTCAACGACAATACTGGATACAGGAATGGCACCACTTTGTCTTTTCAAACGAGTCCTGGTTCTGCGTGCAGCATCATGCTGAACGTATCCATGTCTGGAGCCACCGAGGAGAACTCACGTGGCCTGCTTGCATTCGATATAGTTATACGGGCTCAGCACCTGGTGTCACGACATGGTCAGCCATTAGGTAAACCACACAGACACATCTTGTACGCGTCATTGTAAATCAGAACAACCAGTTTTACATTTCTCAGATCTTAAGGCCGTTGGCTGTGTCCTATCTTCGAGGCGTCGGAGAAGTCATCTTTCAACAAGATAACGCAAGACCGCATAATGTGTCTTGACCCACCTCGACACAGAGGGTGTTTGACTGTTGTCCTGGCCAGCACGTTCTCCAGATCTCTCACCCACTGATTGCATCTGGTCATGGGTTGCTGAGAGACTGGTCCGCTACAGCTCTCCATCCACTCCGATTGATGAAGTGTGGTATAGACTTGAATCACCATGCAAAGACTTGCCCGCATCTGTCATCCAAGCCCAGTTCGACTCCATGCCTAACCGGGTTAAAGCCGTTTTAGCTGCCAGAGGTGGCAGCTGTTTGTACAAATTTCGAACCCAGTATACTCCCGAATTGCCTACAAATTTAATCATGTTTTCTTCCTACTATGCTGTATAGTACAATACGTAAAGTTTTGTTATTTGCTTTCCCTCCTGGTTTTGCAGTTTTAATGGCCAGCAGTGTAGATGTTTTGAGGAGGTGGGCAATCCAGATTTTTGACGCTCCGAATTAAAATATGAGTAAATGCAAATATGATACTTTAAATAGTATGAAAGCTTTTATAAAAAATCAGATAGAGTAAAAAAGGATTAAAATAAAAATAGCGTTAGAAATTCATGGTTCTGTGTAAAAAAAAAGTACTCTTTACAGACTTCAAATTCTAAAAATATCCTTCCTCTTCCATGAAGAAAAAAAATTATGCTAAAGTCAAATAGTACAGAATGTGTAAAGGAAACGTTGCCACTTCCGCTAACAACAACAAAAAAAATTAAGATGTGGTTAAAATGTCAGGCTGGAAAAATAAGTAAAAAGAAAGGTGAATTCGAAAAAAAAAACAGTAAAAGGAATAATGAAAGAATCGATACAAAATGCAAGAACATAATTTAATAAGCGGTAAAATATTTCAATGAAATTGAAAAAAAAAAACTTTTTTTATACAATATAAAGTAAAAGTGAATAAATAAATAAACACCAATGAAATAAAATGATTAAAAATGTTTTTTTAAAACGTATATTTCGAAGAAGATTGAGGTAAAAGAATCAGGACTGTCATTAATCAGGAAGTTGATGTTGAGAATAATGGATGAATGGCCTCACTCAATCACTTTAACTTTCTTCAAAAACGCAATCGTTACAAAATCATTCTTAAATTCATTCACTTAAAATGTCTTTTCTGTAATACTTTAGAATCTCTGAAGCTCTTTCCTGCACTAAATGCTTGATTTTGAAAGCGCCATATTCCGGAATCCTGGACATTCCAGAATAATGGCGTTTTGTTTGTTTCGTTTCCAGTTCCATTTGGAGTTGGAGCTCATAAATTCATTCCCCCATTCTTTGACGATCCGATCTGTGTCTAAGTCTCTACGCCCACTCCTACGTAGTTCATCTGGAAAATCTGTTGCTTCCCGTATTTATTTACACCACTTAATTACTTTACGGTCTTTATATCCAAGTATTTGATGGTGTGAACTGTTTTTAATTGGCCATATAAACAATCACACCTAATATTGGAGGCCTGAGGAAGTATCATATTTGTTAGTTCGAAATTTTTTGACAAATCTCTGAGTTCCTCTTTTGCGTAATCCGCAAGTTTCACTTCATGCATGCATGAACTTTTTACCTGTTTGTGTATACACTTCTGCAGTTTTCCTCTTTTTTATAGATTTAATGCTGAGGGACGAGTACACACAACAAGCCTTTACAATGTAGCACATTTTTCTTTTACAGAACTTAAAGGGTAAAAGTTTATAGAAGAAAATGGAATTCCGATAGAAATTTTTTACACCTTCACTAGTGAATTTATATCGTTGTTTGAAAGTAAGCGATTTGATTGTAATCTTATATTTCTGAATCGAAAAAATTTGGGAAATATCGAATTTTTTTCGTCTAAAGGAGCACTAAAGACAATTTGTTTATAGCTATATTGTTTATAACTTTTGTTTATATTTTGTTTTTCATGTTATTTCTTATATCTCCTCACCGGAAGGTATTCCGGATTAGGTTCATATAAGCCTGCGGCCTAAGGATTCGGCTCCGGTTTATAATGGCACCACAAGGGTCGGCTACTACTTAGCCAGGTTCCACCACAATTTTGACCGAGGAACCACAAGGGTGACCTCTGGGGGAATCGTACCTTCTCCACCCAATGAAATAAAAGAAGGGCTTCGAACTACGGATTTAACGTGCCCGCATCTAGCCTTGCTATCTAATATATATATATATATATATATATATATATATATATATATATATATATATATATATATATATATATATATATATATATATACATATATATATATATATATAAATATATATATATATATATACATATATATACATATATATACATATATATATATATATATATATATATATATATATATATAAATATGTATATATATATATACTAGCTGTACCCGTCCCGGCGTTGCTCGGGTAATGTAATTACCAATTTTTTAGAAGCCTTAACCCTTTGTTAATGGGCGTCGTTGTTATCCTTTTCCTCACCACGATACATTATTTTACCCATAAAAATTTAATCCTTTCTGGCACATTTTGGCAAAATTTTTGACATAGGATTACTTAAAACTTTCCACAACAGTCAGCGAGACGAAAAACGTTTTCCACAAACACGCCACAAATTATATGATATTAACTAAGTGTTGGCCAAAAAAATTACGGCATTACTAAATGCGATTTTTTAATCGATTATCACTGCAATAGTAATCGATTTCCTTTAACCACCCAATCCCTCATAGAAAACAAACGCCCCAACACATCACGTGCTTGACGTCGAAAACGGCTTGACGTCGAAAACCTGTTTTCCCCTGCTTTACCTTCGTCCGGAAATGAAGAACGAAATCTCCAAAATGAGATTTCTCGCAAGAGTTTCCGAATCATAAAATAAATTATTAAAAAATAACTACAATTTGTAAATTAATTTTGGTTCTGGATTTCGAAACTGTGATGTCTAGGGTCTCTGAGATAAAAAT